>ML096469.1:0-49899 GCA_003697995.1 Taxidea taxus jeffersonii | reverse complement strand
GTGTCAGCAATCTAGCACCTGCTGTTTCCAGAGTTATGTCTAGACTCTCTGTCCTGTCGCACTGGTGTATCTGCCCACCCTTGCTCCAACCCCACAGCGTTGTCATGGCTCCTACATCTGCTGTCTGGCGGTGTGCATCTTCCAACCTGATGCTTTTGCCTAAATAGCGTCTCAGCTATTCTAGGCCCTTTGATATCTATATACTCCTTAGTATTAGGTCATGAATTTCCCCCAAAAGTAAGAGGATGGTTTTTAAGAAAAATTTAAATAAAAAATATTTACATTTAAGTATGATGCAATAATTATTCTGGGCAGAAATGACAATAATGAGTTAATAAGGAGTGCAATCCATGCAAACTTTCTGTCTCCCTATTACTGAGGGCTTTAGCATCTTTCGGTGAGGTTTTCTTTTACATGTAATGCTCCAACACACCTTCCCTTAGGTTTACTCCCTGGGTTTTGATGTTCTTAACACTCCTTTCAATGGTATTTTAAATTCCTTTTTCTAAGTATTTTCATTATTCCATAGAAATAGAGTGGTATTTGGTTCTTGCTCCTACATCCAGTAACTTGGCTATTTTTCCCTTATTAACTTTAGTTGTTTATATCCTTTTGGATAGCCTATGTACCCAACAGTGCCATCTGTGAGTGACATTTTGCTTCCTCCTTTCCAAAACTTATACTTAATATAGTTTCCTGGCATGGCTGCACTTTTTATGACTTCCATTTATTCTTGACTAAATAGTGAACATCCTTCTCTTGTTTGCCAATGTAGGTAGAAAGTGTTTGGTTTATCACCATTAAGTATAATATTTGCTATAGGATTTTGTGGGGGTGGATACACTCTATTAGGTTAAGGAAACTGATTTCTAGTCTAAACTGATGACAATTTTTTAAAAGATTTTATTTATTGATTTTTGAGAGAGAGAGAGAGAGAGAATAGGAGTGGAGGGGGGAGGGACAGAGAAGGAGAAGTAGACTCCAGGCTGAGCAGGTTGCCTGACCCAGGGCTCCATCCCAGGACCCTGGAATCCCGACCTAAGCCAAAGGCAGACACGTAACCGACTGAGGCACCCAGGTGCCCCTAACCTGCTAATAATTTTTAATCATGAGTTGCTCTTGAACTTGGACCCATCTATAAAATTAGTAATGGAATTTTTCCTTTTTTTTATGAATATGCTTTACATGGACTGATTTTCAAATTTCAAGCCAGTGTTGCCTTCATGGAATATACAACATCATGACGTGAAGTCTCTCTTTTTTGTCTATTTGTGTTTGCGTGTGTGCACATGTGTGTGCACGAGTATTAGCTTATCATCTGTTTAGAATTTTCTTTTCTATATTTAGGAAAGACTTCTTGGCCTGTAATTTTCCTTTCTTCTCATGTGCTTGTTAGATGTTGGTGTCAGGTTTATATTGGCATTGTAAAATGATTTGGGAACTAGTCCTAGAGTTTGTGTCACACTGATGTTATTTCCCTCTAAATGTTTGGAGAACTCATCAGGGAAGCCTTCTGGAGGGGGCATTTTTAATTTTTCGTACACAGTTTTACCAGATTCAGGACTTAACAGATTTTCTCTTTCTTCGCTAGTAAAATTTTAGTAAGTTTTATTTTTCTATCAGTGTCTCTATTTGATCTCAGCTAATACAATGGAATGCGCCAAGCAGGAGTCCTGGGAAAGCCAAGGAGGGGTGGTCCCTGGGTTGGGTTGGAATCAGGTTGAGCACAGATCAGCCTCCTGGGCTGTTCAACCCTCAACACGGCCACTTTAGCCCAGGCCTTGATTGTCAACATTTTCAGTCCAAAAGCAATTAAAATGTTGTATTTAAAGTTAAATGCAATGACCATTTTGCAGTTAGAACATTACTAAAGTAGTTTTCATGGAACGGTAGTTATCAGAAGAATGGACTCACACTCACCCCCTTCACAGGAGATCCACTGATGAACAAGCATATCAATTACAGGGTGAGGGAATTAGTACTGAATAGACTGAAATGCTTCTTCACGAGTCATTCCTGTTTCCTAGGTTCTTTTGGATCATGGTTGACCATAGCACATGAGGCCTCATATCAGGAATTTCAGTGATCTTCATTTCGTGTTCTGTCCACTCTCAATGCTGACCAGCCCCTCCTCCTCTCTCAACACTTGCATAATATGGTCTGTTCCAAGTAAAGGGATGTTCATGAAGAGATACTGAAGGGTGCCTGCGAGTGATCCGGGAGAAGCACCTGTGTGGCCAAACCCTTCCACCGATCCTGGGGATCTTTGGGCTTGTGGGTCCCTTTTGACCCCTTATCTCTTCCTTAGTTTGTCCCTGAGTTTTTGCCTCAATTATACCTCTGTGAAATACTAAATAAGTTAGTACAAGGAAATCATTTAGGGAGAGAAACTGGTCGGTTTGAAATGCTCTGTGAAAATCATTTCTGTTAGGGTCCGTGATCAAGGGAGCAAGACTGATACAAAGCGAAGGTCAGGCAAAGCTTTATTTCGCGCCAAGCATTGAGAATCAAACCGACCATTCGAGGCCGCCTCTTACAGAGAGGGTGACCACTCCCAGCCTTACAGACTAACTTTTATAGAGCAAAGGCCATGTGGTTGAGCCTGGCCACACACAGGTGGCCAATGAGATTGTAACACACAGAGAAAGTTGCATAGTCATGCTAGGTCACACATGGGTGGCCAATTGAATTACTGTGGTTCAGAAAAGGCATTTATATCACCAAGTGATTCTAATATGGTGGAACAATTGTGGGATTTACCTCTGGGGGAGAAGATCTTTCAGCTAGTCTGTCATATAGATATGTCCTATTTGATCTATGAGCAACATTGAAAACTGCCCATCACATGACTCCTAGACTGACATATTTGAACTCTGCCATTGGAAGTGAGTGGCTGAAAGATTTCCAACTCTTCCTCCCTCACCATCTACAAGAGGCATTCTATGAAGATTCAGTAGGTACTGATAATGTTGTATTCAAATCTAATTGAGAAAAGAAAGATATTTATGTCCCTTGAAAGGGTTGACATAGAATGGTTTATTCTTTCTCGTAGAGGTAATCATGTGTTTATTCAATTCTGAATGCGGGGTTCACATTCTGCAAGCAATCTTTTTTTAAAATTTAAATTCAATTAATTAACATATAATGTATTATTAGTTTCAGAGGTAGAGATCAGTGGTTCATCAGTCCTATATAACACCCAGCGCTCATTGCCTCATGAGCCCTCCTTAAAGTCCAACACCCAGTTACCCCATCTCCCCATCCCCCTCCCCTCCAGCAACCCTCAGTTTGTTTCCTATGATTAAGAGCCTTTTATAATTTGTCTCCCTCTCTGATTTTGTCTTGTTCTATTTTTCCTCTGTTCCCCTATGATCTTCTGTTTTGTTACTTAAATTCCACATATGAGTGAGATCGTATGATAATTTTCCTTCTCTGATTTACTTATTTTGCTTAGAATAATACCATCTAGTTCCATCCACATTGTTGCAGGTGGCAAGATTTCGGTTTTTTTCTGAAGCCTGAGTAGTATGCCATTGTGTAAACATTCACCACATTTAATTTTTTATCCATTCATTTGTCGATGTTCATCTGGGCTCTTTCCATAGTTTGACTGTTGTGTACATTGCTACTATAAACATTGGAGTACAGATGCCCCTTTGGATCACTACATTTCTATCTTTGGTGTAAATATCTAGTGTAAATACCCAGCTATAAACATTGGAGTACAGATGCCCCTTCGGATCACTACATTTGTATCTTTGGTGCAATGGCAGGGTCAGAGGGTAGCTCTATTTTCAACTTTTTGAAAAAACTCCATTCTGTTTTCCAGAGTGGCTACACCAGCTTGCATTCCCACCAACATTGTAAGGAGGTTCCCATTTCTCTGCATCCTTTCCAACATCTGTCATTTTCTGACTTGTTAATTTTAGCCATTCTGACTCGTGTGAGGTGGTATCTCATTGTGGTTTTGATTTATATTTCCCTGATGCCCAGTGATGTTCAGAATTTTTTCATGTGTCTGTTGGCCATTTGAATGTCTACTTTGGAGAAATGTCTATTCATGACTTCTGCCTGCTTCTTTTTTAAATTTATTTTTTATTTTTAAGTAAACATATAACGTATTATTAGCCCCAGGGGTACAGGTCTGTGAATCGCCAGATTTACACCCTTCACAGCACTCACCATAGCACATACCCTCCCCAATGTCCATAATCCCACCACCCTCTCCCTATGCCCCTCCTCCCAGTCCCCCTCAGTTTGTTTTGTGACATTAAGAGTCTCTTATGGTTTGTCACCCTCCCGATCCCATCTTGTTTCACTTATTCTTTTCCTACCCCCCAAACCCCCCACGTTGCATCTCCGCTTCCTCATATCAGGGAGATCATATGATAGTTGTCTTTCTCCAATTGACTTATTTCGCTAAGCATAATACCCTCTAGTTCCATCCATGTTGTTGTCGCAAATCTTCTTGGGTGTCGCAAATCTTGGGTGTTGAGTTTGATAAGTTCTTCGTGGACTATAGATACTGGCCCTTTGTCGGGTAAGACATTTGCAAATATCTTCTCCCATTCTGTCATTTGTCTTTTGGTTTTGTCCACCATTTCCTTTACTGTGCAAAATCTTTTTATCTTGATCAAGTCCCAACAGTTCATTTTTGTCTTTGTTCCCTTCCCTTTGGATGGGTGTCCACGAAGAAGTTGCTTTGGCCAAGGTTACAGAGGTTGCTGCATGTGTTCTCCTCTAGGATTTTGATGGATTCCTGTCCCACATTTAGGTCTTTCATCCATTTTGAGTTTATTTTTGTGTCTGGTGTAAGGAAATAGTCCAGTTTCATTCTTCTGCATGTGGCTGTCTAGTTTTCCCAACACTATTTATTGAGGAGACTATCTTTTTTCCATTGGATCTTCTTTCCTGCTTTGTTGAAGATTAGTTGACCAAAGAGTTGAGGGTCCATTTCTGGGTTCTCTGTTCTGTTCCAGTGATCTGTGTGTCTGTTTTTGTGCCAGTACTATACTGTCCTGATGATTACAGTTTTGTAATAGAGCTTGAAGTCCAGAAATGTGATGTCACCAACTTTGGTTTCTTTTTCAACATTCCTTTAGAAATGTGTTTGCTTATTTAGGGTCTTTTCTGATTCCATACAAATTTTAGGATTATTGGTTCCAGCTGTGTGTGAAAAAAGTTGATGATATTTTGATAGGGATCCCATTGAATGTATAGATTGCTCTAGGTAGCAAAGACATTTTAACAATATTTGTTCTTCCAGTCCATGAGCATGGAATGTTTTTCCATTTCTTTGTGTCTTCCTCAATTACTTTCATGAGCCTTCTATAGTTTTCTGACACAAATCCTTTGCCTCTTTGGTTAGGGATATTCCTAGGTATCTAGGAATTGAAAAAGACTAAAGAATCCCAAGGGAAAAACTATGACTTCTATATCCTATTTCCTACTAGCGCTGGAATTTTGCAGTTCTCTGTGATGGGTAAACTTGGTCTTAGCTGATGTTCTTGCTGATCTTCTGGTGAAGGGACCTATATCTAGGTATCTCTGGTTTGGGGGGCAATTGTAAATAGGATCAACTCCTTAATTTCTCTTTCTTCTGTCTCATTGATAACATATAGAAATGCAACTGATTTCCATGCATTGATTTCACATCCTGTCACTTTGCTGAATTCCTGTATGAGTTCTAGCAATTTTGGGGTAAGTCTTTGTGTTTTCCACATAGAGTATCATGTCATCTGGGAAGAGTGAGTTTGGTTTCTTCTTTGGAGATTCAGATGCCTTTTATTTATTTTTGTTGAATGATTGCTGAGGCTAGGACTTCAGTACTATGTTGAATAGCAGTTGTGATAGTGGACATCCCTGCTGTGTTTCCAACCTTGGGGCAAAAGCTTTCAGTTTTTCCCCATTGAGAATGATATTCTCTGTGGGCTTTTCACATATGGCTTTCATGATGTTGAGGTATGTTCCCTCTATCCCTATACTGTGAAGAATTTTGATCAAGAAAAGATGTTGTGTTTTGTCCAGTGCTTTTTCTGCATGTGTTGAGAGGCTCATATGGTTCTTGTCCTTTCTTTTATTAATGTAGTATATCACATTGATTAATGTAGTGGATGTTAAACCACCCTTGAAGCCCAGGACTAAATCCCACTTGTTCATGGTGAATAATCCTTTTAATGGGCTGTTGGATCCCATTGGCTAGTATCTTGGTGAGACTTGTTACATCCATGTTCATCAGGGATCTTGGTCTATAATACTCCTTTTAGGTGGGATCTTTGTTGGTTTGTGGATCAAGGTAATTCTGACCTCATAGAAAGAGTTTGGAAGTTTTCCTTCCATTTGTATTTTTTGAAACAGCTTCAGAAGAATAGGTGCTAATTCTTCTGTAAATGTTTGGTAGAGTTCTCCTGGGAAGCCATCTGGCCCTGGGCTCTCGTTTGTTTGGAGATTTTTGATGACAGCTTCAATCTCCTTACTGGTTATGGGTCTGTTCAGGTTTTCTATTTCTTCCTGTTTCAGTTTTGGTAGTTTATACATCTCTAGGACTGCATCCATTTCCAGATCGCCTAATTTGTTGGCATATATTTGCTCATAATATGTTCTTTTAATTGTATTTTCTCTGTTGGTTGTGATCTTTCCACTTTCATTCATGATTTTATTTATTTCGATCTTTCTCTTTTCTTTTGGATAAGTTGGCCAGAGGTTTATAAATCTTATTAATTCTTTCAAGAACCAGCTCCTAGTTTTATTGATCTGTTCTACTGTTCTTTTGGGGTTTATTAAATGCATTTAAAAATTTTTTTATGTTCAGTTGGCCAGCATATTAAATAATTAGTTTTTGATGTAGTGTTCAATGATTTGTTAGTTGCGTATAACATCCCGTGCTCATCACCACACATGCCCTCCTTAATATCCATCACCTGACTAGCTCATCCTCTCACTCCCCTCCCTGCTGTAACCCTCAGTTTTTTTTTTTGATCAGAGTCCAGAGTCTCTCATGGCAATCCTCACCTCTGATTTTTTCCTGTTCAGTTTTCCGTCCCTTCCCAGTGGTCCTTTTATTTCACTGATTTCTCCTCTAATCTTTACTCTTTTCTGTTGGATTTAGGCTTTCTTTGCCATTCTTTCTGAAGCTCCTTTAGGTGAAAGGTTAGGTTGTGTATTTGAGACCTTTCTTGTTTCCTTTTTTTAAAAGGATTTTATTTATTTGACAGACAGAGATCATAAGTAGGCAGAGAGGCAGGCAGAGAGAGAGGAAGAGAGGCAGGCTCCCTGCCGAGCAAAGAGCCTGATGTAGGGCTCGATCCCAGAGCCCTGGGATCATGACTTGAGCCGAAGGCAGAGACTTTAACCCACTGAACCACCCAGGCGCCCCTGAGACCTTTCTTGTTTCTTGAGAAAGGCTTGTATTGCTAATATGCTTCCCTCTCAAGACCGCCTTTGTTGAATTCCAAAGGATTTGAACAGTTTATTTCTTTCCATGAATTTTAAAAATTCTTCTTTAATTTCCTGGTTGACCCATTCATTCTTTAGTAGGATGCTCTTTAGCCTTCATGTTTTTGAATTCTTTCCAAATTTCCTCTTGTGATTCAGTTCAAGTTTCAAAGCATTGTGGCCTAAAAATATGCAGGGAATGACCCCAATCTTTTTGTACCACTTGAGACCTGATTTGTGACCCAGGATATGATCTATTCTGGAGAATGTTCCATGTGCACTTGAGAAGAATGTCTATTCTGATGCTTTAGGATTGAATGATCTGAATATATTTGTGACATCCATCTAGTCCAGTGTGTCATTCAAAACCCTTGTTTCCTTGTTGATCTTCTGCTTAGATGATCTGTCCATTGCAGTGAGTGGGGTATTAAAGTCTCCTCCAATTATTGCATTATTATTGATGTGTTCCTTTGATTTTGCTATTAATTGGCTTATATAATTGGTTGCTCCCGTGTTAGGTGCATAAACATTTATAGTTGATAGATCTTCTTGTTGGATACACCCTTTAACTATTATATAATGTACTTCCTTATGTCTGATTACAGTCTTTGGTTTAAAATCTAATTTGTCTGACAGATAGATTACCACCTAGCTTTCTTTTGATGTCCATTAGCATGATCAATGGTTTTCCATTCCCTCAGTTTCAATCTGGAGGTGTTTTGGTGTCTAAAATGATTCTTTTACAGACAGCATATCAATGGGTCTTGGTTTTTTATCCAGTTTGATACCCTGTGTCTTTTGGTTTGGAGCACTTAGCCAACTTGCATTCAGAGAAACTATTGACAGATATAAATTTATTGCCATTGTATTACCTGAAAGTCACTGCTTCTGTGTATTGTCTCTATTCCTTTTTGATCCATGTTCATTTTGGGCTCTCTCTTTGCTTAAAGGATCCCTTTTAATCGTTCTTGCAGGGCTGGTTTAGTGATCACAGATTCTTTTAGTTTCTGTTTGTCCTGAAAGCTTTTTATCTCTCCTCCTCTTTTGAATGACATCTTAGCTGGATAAAGTATTCTTGGCTGCACATTTTTCCCTTTAGCACCCTGAATATATCATGGCAGTCTTTCTGGCTTACCAGGTCTCTGTGGATAGGTCTGCTGGCAGTCTAATGTTACTACCCTTGTAGGTTACAGAACTCCTGTCCCAAGCTACATTCAGGATTTTCTCTTTGTCTCTGAGATTTGCAAGTTTCTCTATTATATCTCGGGGTGTTGATATAATTTTATTCATTTTGAGGGTTTTTTTCTGTGCCTCCTGGACTTGAACGCCTGTTTCCTTCCCCAGATTAGGGAAGTTCTCCACTATAATTGGCTCCAGTATACCTTCAGCATCCCCCCCATCTTCTTCTGAGATCACATTATTCTAATATTGTTTTACTTTATGGCATCACGTATCTCTTGAATTCTCCCCTCATGATCTAGGAGTTGTTTATCTTCCTTTTCTCCAGCTTCTTTAGTTCTTTTTCTATTTCTGCAGAAAGGGATTCTCTAGTGTCTTCTATGCTTTTTCTAACAAAGCTAGTATCTTTATAACCATTATTTTGACTTCTAGTTCCAACATCTTACTTATGTCCATACTGATTAGGTATCTGACAGTCTGTATTCCCTCTTGTTCTCTTTTTTGAAGTGAGTTTTTCTGTCTTGACATTATGTCCAGAGAAGAATAGATGAACGAGAGATAATATACCTATATGGCAACAATGACCCCAATGAAATATACACTAAACACATTAGAAGAGATTTGAAAAACCAAACCAAACCAAAAATGTTTTAAAAAGAGAGAATATAATCAGACTGGTGAACAGAACAGAGGATTACACTGGATCCTGTGTGTATTTTGGTCTGTTTGTTAGAAAACTAAATCCAAAAATTGTAAAGGAAGAAAAACTTACATATGTACAAAAATAAAATTTAATACAAGGAAAGGATAGAATGTAACTATACCAATGAACATTAAAAGACAATAAAAATGAAGGAATATGAACAGATATAAACAGACAGGTGAATAGAATAGAGGAATACACTATATCCTGAGTGTATTTTGGTCTGTTTGTTAGAAAAAACTGCATCCCAAAGTTGTAAAGAAGGAAAAAATACACACACACACACACACACACACACACAAAATTAAATACAATGAAAGGGTAGAATATAACTGTAAGAATGAAAATTCAAAAATATTTTTTAAAAAGAATTGATAAAATAAGAAATTGTTTGAAAAAGGAAAGAAAAAAAATTAAAATTGAAAGACTCATGGAGGACATTAGGAGAAGGAAAAGATAAGTGAATTGGGGGAAATTGGAGGGGGGAGACAAACCATGAGAGACTGTGGACTCTGAGAAGCAAACTGAGGGTTTTGGAGGGGAGGGGAGTGGGGGTTAGGTGAGCCTGGGAGTGGGTATTAAGGAGGGCACATATTGCATGGAGCACTGGGTATGGTGCATAAACAATGAATCTTGGAACACTGAAAGAAAAACTGGTATAACTTCAAAAAAAATTGAAAGACTAAAGAATCCCAAGGGAAAAACTATGAATTCTATATCCTATTTCCTACTAGCACTAGAATTTTGCAGTTCTCTGTGATGGGTAAACTCTGTCTTAACTGATGTTCTTGCTGATCTTCTGGTGAAGGGACCTGTTGCACTGATTCTCAGGTGGCTTTGCCCTGGGTGGAACTGCATCACCCATGCAAGGGGGCCCGGCTAAATAAGCTGCTCTGGATTGTTCTATGTGGCTTTTGTTCCCTGAAGGCTTTCCCCGCAGCTTTAGAGGATGAGAATGAAAATCTCATCCTCTTGGAACCTGGAGATTGGCAGCCTCCCAATCTCCATCCCTGGAGCATGGGGCCCCCTCCGCAGTGTGCCCTCAGGGAAAAGCAGCCAATCACTCCCATCTCCCTGGTCTCAGCCCTCACTCTGTGCTCACCCAGCCTGTGACTGAGTGTTTCTATCTCAGGCACATGACCCTGTTTTGAGCTCCAAACCCTGCAGACTCCTATGGGAAATGCAGCTGTGCCATTCCTCCCAGGGATGAAGGGGGGCTGTCATTGTTCTGCCACTCGCTGGGTCCCTACTCTGGGAGCACTTGCCTTACTGTGCCCGAGTTCACGGTATATGCAAACCCCTGGCTGAGAGTTCACTCCTGGGCTTGCCGATTGCAGCCGGATTCCCCACTCCAGTGCCTGGGAACTCTGCTTCTGTCAGGCACCCCTGGTCTTCCTGTGACCCTGAGGATCCTGAGACCACACTTTCCCAACTAGTGCTCTGCCAGCTTCACCACCTAAGTGCCTTGGAGGCAGGGATGCCCCCCACTGGAGCAGACTTCTAAAAGTTCTGATTTTGTTCTCTGCTGCTATTTTACTTTCCTGTGCTGGCTAATGGAGGCCCCCTCCCCCCGTGATTTATCTTCCCATTAATTGCCTAGGATTCACTTAGCACCTCCTACCTTGCAGAAAGTGGTCACTCTTCTATTTGTAGAGTTGCAGCTATCCATTTCTTAGATCTCTGGTTGAGTTCCAGGTGTTCAGAATGATGTGACAGCTATCTAGCTGAATTCCATGGACTACGTGAAACTAAAGTCTCCTAATCCTCCACCATCTTGGACTATCTCCTCTCTGCAAGCAGTCCAATTCATCATGTACAATATTTGCCTTTGGACTACACTAGTATATTAGCTTCCTCCGTTTTCCCATACAGAGTGTTTGTGGGCATGGTAAACCTTGGCGCCTGAGAAAACTCATATAAATGATGCAGATGCATGTTGTATATACAAATGTAGAATGCAGTTTGGGCATGGTTACATTTTTGTCATTAATGGAACTTGTTTCCTGATGCTCTTTAGGAAGTAGAGAGTGATAAAGCAGAGGAGTCTGCTCTTGGGCCTGAGAACCAAATGAAACGTCATGGAGAACCCACAAGTCCTCCTCCACCTAAGAGAATGCTGAGCATGGTGCTACTGTCAGTGAAAAAGGAAGGAGAGGGAGCATCCCACCCCGGGGGGTCAGCTGTGTCCTTGGAAGATGGTGAGGGTGCCTGTCCTCATGTCCCCTTCCTGACTTGACCCAGTGAACCCTGCCTATGTCTCATCTACTCCATAAGAGTAGTTCCTATCAAGGTCACTGGATTTGGGTGAGACTGCCATTAATTTCTCAACCACACTGGACCAGGTGTTCACTCTATCCCTTATGGAAGTTTTCCTGGCTTCCCAAACTCTGCACTCTACTGGTTTCCTTTTCCCCATTGAATTTGCCTTTGTTCTTCTCCTTTCTGATTTTCTTTCTCTCCTCATAATACTGTCATTGTTCCTGAGTCCCACTGTTACACTGTCCCTCATTCCACATTGCCTCATCACTCAGCAAGCTGCTCCAGTAGCTTCTGAGCTTGCATCCTGCTTTCCCACTTGACCCTGTATAGCCCATTTGTTCCTATGCACCCAGAGTGACCATGTCCATGCAAAAATCAGGTCATGACATGCATATCCTGAAACCCATCATCAACTCCCTGAGCAGTCAGAACAGAGTTGGAGTTCCCGATGCTGGTCTCTATGTCCTGCATGACCTGGCTATGCCATCTTCTGCCATCACATGTCCTTTCCATGTCCTTCTTGCTCTCTCTGCCTCTGATATTTGTTTACCAATCCAGCTCATCCCCTCCTAGGGGCTCTGCATGGCCCTCACAGCAGCTGGAACTCCTCCACATGGGTGTGCATAAGCCTGCTCTAACTCCTGCTCCTGCTCCAAGCTCTGCCCAGGGGTCACCTCCTCAGAACACCCCGCCCAATCTCGCATCATGGAGGCTTCCCCTCCTGCTCTCAGTAACATCCCTGCTGACTTCCTTCCTAACACAAAGTCAACTGTGTTAATCTTTTGCCTTTTTTACATGTACCATCAGCCTTCCCTATGAGGATGTAAGTTCCATGAAGGTTGGGATTGACTTTGTCCATTCTGTCTGTCTGGTTCCCTGCCGAGCTCCAAGTTTTTGCACATGCCTGGCACAAAGAAGGATGAGTAAATGCAGTAGAGGTGTCAGACTTGGTGTAGAAAAAAATTGACCTCCTGAGACAAAAGACGGATGAGGAAGATCACGTGCTGACTGGTATTTCTAGGGATGGAGTGCCAGTATCAGGCATCCTGACATCAAGTGACATGTTCATCTCTTCACCTTATAGAGGGCAATCACGATGACATGAAATCATTAGTGCCAGGGCTCTGTGAATGTTTGTTAATTAGTTATATTGTTTTACTTGGTTTCTGTGTGTATGTATAGTGACAAGAATAGAAGAGGCTCCTTTGTTGTATTATTTTTCCTGAGGTCAAATTTTCAGGTCTGATTCATCTATCTGGTGTATTCTCCTGCTATGAAAAGAAATATTAGAGACTGTGAAGCATGTGGATGTTCACATAGGGTTGCTGAAATGCACATCATTGCAGCTCCTCATTCAGTGAGGTTTCCAGAGGCACCTGTCATTCACAGCATCCACGGGGAGGGGAGGGAAAGTGGTTGATCCCCACCTGATGGCTTCTGGTCTAAATCTGATCTCCAGAGCTTGTGAGTATGGCAGAAGATGGTATTCCACACAATTAGATTCTTTGTGTCCTGACTTAGCCAGGGTCAGCAAGGGTGGGCTGAGTCACAGACCTGGTAGGAAGAATTCCCAGCTGTCTCTCTGCAGATGATCCCATGGTCACAGCAATGCCTGTGTCCCAAGAAGCGCCAGATAAACTGCCAATACCAGTGGAAATTAGTGCTGAAATGAAACATCAATTAAGGAATGAAATTCGACGATATGGGCAACGTAAGTATGATAAGAATTTTTATCAGTGAAACCGCAAGAAGTCTTTCCCATTCTATGATTTAGACTAGATCTAACGGACCTCTTGAGGCTCATCTTTTCCTCAAATTGGGCTTTCACATAATTTAGGATGGTTCCTCTTTATTTTGACTGAAATGTCCCAGTAAACCTTTTTGTTGTTGTTCTTTTGTCTTTCTTTTGACTTATGTTTTCTCATTTAATACTCAGAAGAGTTTTGTTTGGTGAAACTATGATATTTTACAGTTGAAGCAGAAATGTTTTTTGTTTGTTCATATTTCTTAATTGGCTATTGTGTACCAGAGTTCCATTGGTGGATATGTTCAAATGTCTGAATGTAAGGATGGAAAGCACAGGTCTTCTATAACATTCTAGTCTTTTTTTTTTAAAGATTTTATTTATTTATTTGACAGACAGAGAGCACAAGTAGGCAGAGAGGCAGGCAGAGAGAGAGAGGGGGGAAGCAGGCTCCCTGCGGAGCAAGGAGCCCGATGTGGGACTCGATCCCAGGACCCTGGGATCATGACCTGAGCCGAAGGCAGTCGCTTAACCAACTGAGCCACTCAGGCATCCCTAACATTCTAGTCTTTGATTGCTGAGACACAAAGATTGAGTTCTACCTCCTCATTGTACTTTAGAAATACTGAAAGTTTTTTCTCTAAATATCTCCAGAATATGAAAAAGTCTTCAAATTGCTTGAAGGAGTATAAAGACCTCAAGAACAAATTTTGTTTTATTGTCTATCAAAGAAACAGCAAGGTGGGTATAGAGAGAAACTCTGTAGCACAGCAAGGTCAGTGTGGTGCTGTGCGAGGGGTGGGGTTGGATCCTACCTGGTGTTTCTCAATTCCAAGTCCTCAGATTTCATGTTTTCTCAGTTTTTATTTAGATTGATATTATCTGAGTCTCACTCACTCTTCCAAGTTCACACCATAGTTTGAGGTAGGTGTTGACCCTGAATTGACACTCTTTGTATTTGCTGGATTGTCCCTTACCACAAAAGGTCCATGTTCTGTTCTCATGTAGATTGTAAGCTCCCTTTTTATCACCCACAGAGCCTACCAGATTATGGGTTGTTTGGTGTCTTTTGGTTAATGACTTGTCTCTTTATTTTCAGATTTAAAAGACAAGACTGAATAAGGCACCTGGAAGAGGTACTAGAAAAATTAGAATCTGACCACCTTCTCAACAATGAGAATCATACCTCAAATTTATAATTCTGTCATCAAGTTATCAGTATGTGACCAGAACCAGTTTGCTGTCCTAGAATAGAACAGGATATTGTTGATGCCTCCTAGCCCATGTTAGTTAAGAATTGTCTTCTTGAAGCTAAGAAAAAGCATCGGAACTTTAATGTTATGAAATTCTGGTACTAAGTTTGCTTTATCAATTCATTTAAAAGGATAATTTGTTGTTTGTTTGCTTGTTTTCCCCCTAAAGTGCATTAACGCTGTTAAGTCATTTGTTTATACTACATCCTAGCTCCTCACGAGGTCACAGGCCAGTGGCTGGTATTTCTAACATATTCCACACTAGAAATTTCTTTTTTAAAATTTTATATTTTAAGTAGTATCTACACCCAAATTGGGGCTCATATAACTCAGAGATCAAGAGTCACATGCTCCACTGAGCCAGTCAGCACCCTATACATTCTCCATTTCTTTTTCTTTTTCCTGAGAAAGTCACTGGAGGGGGGGGGTGTCATATGGCCTCAGGGGATAACTCACAGCTTAATTGCCAATGGACCAGACCATTAGATGTCCTGCCTGAACTGAGTTCCTATAATTTTCCTTTGACTTTAATCACCAACATGAGAGTGCTAAGAAAAACCCAAACATTGTGGACATAGTCCTCCTCAGTGTCTTATGTCCTGGCAGCCCTGTATCCTTACCCATCACGTTCCATTGTGTAGGAGCCCCATGTTTGCCTGAGGACTGAGGGAGTGGAGCACTGCAGCCTGAACCCCCGGCTGAGTCTATTTCCATTTCAATGGAGTCATTGTTAGGGCTGTTATGGAAAACATTTCTCCTTTGGATAAAGACCTCTAGTGCAGGAAGTCTAAGGTTGTGGGAACTAGAAGCAAAATTTGGCTACTGGATACAGGAGTCCCTCACATTGCCATCCCTTCATTAATAAAGGTGTGAATCATGTCTGTGGGAGAGACATCCATATATACTGGCCAATGAGGTAGAGGATTGACATCCTTTAAATTATATTATTCCAGCCCCTCAAGTACTGCTGCCAAGTTAGAACCATAACTGTGGCTTTAAAAGATCATTCCAGGAATTTTTTGAAACTCACTTTAGGATGATGAGGTAGGTAATACACCTACTGAATTACATAAGCATGTGCCCTGAGAAATAATTTCTTTGTTTATAAGTGGTGCTGTGTGGAATACCATGAAAAGCTTTAGAAAGCTTTTTCTAAATCCATGAATGTTGGTTTTCTCAAAAATCTCTGGGTGGAAAGGAAGATCCATTTGAGTATGAAGAGCTACCTTTCCCTGATGAAAGGAGACCACAATAATCCATCTGCCTACTGATATTAGCTGACTGACCGCTTGGGGGGTGTGGTGCCACATCAGGTGCTCAGTGTTGGTCTGTCCCGCTGGCAGATGGAGCAGTCAGCAGTATCGGCAACACCGTCAGTCTTGCTGAATGGAAGTTCATGTTTATGTTCCATGCATAATCTGCATCCCTGCTTTCATGCCCATGATGCATCACTACTGCTTGGAAGATGGGGAGGTACACCTAAGGAGGTATGGGGGTGGTCCTAGGAGCTCAGGATGGCCTTAGCTGAGAGACAGCTAAGCTGGGGTCCCTTTCCCTTACCCCAGTCCTACAACATTAGGAAACTAGAGCTGCCAGTTACCTGGAAGGGTTTGGAAGCTGTTTCTCCCTCTGAGTCTCCAGTTAATGACCTAGCATGGCCAGTACCTTGAGTTCAATTGTATGAGACCCTAGGGAGAGAACCCAGTCGAGCCTGCCTGAATTTCTGACCTATGGAACTCCTTGATCATACATTTGTGTCATTTCACACTGCTAAATATGGGGTAACTTATTGTGTGTTATTAGAAAATGAATATGGGGGTGCCTGGGTGGCTCAGTGGGTTAAAGCCTCTGCCTTCGGCTCAGGTCATGATCCCAGGGTCCTGGGATCGAGACCCCATATCGGGCTCTCTGCTCAGCGGGGAGCCTGCTTCCTCCTCTCTCTGCCTGCTTCTCTGCCTACTTGTTATCTCTGTCAAATAAATAAATAAAATCTTAAAAAAAAAAGAAAATGAATATGGACAAGTGCCTGCATATTGGAATATCCCAACTGAAAATCAGGCATGATGCTTTGTCTTTTCTAGTCAGGTGGTCAAAGGGAGCTCCCCATGAGGCCATAGGTGTAGGGTCAAAGAACGGTCTTCTTCTAGGCCTCACTCCAAGTTAGCTGGTCTTATCAGGGGGTCATAGTACCACAAAACCATAAACATATGTGATATCACCAGCACGTCGTATACCTACTCTTTGCTGTGTCCCTTTTTTAATGGCAAAAAAGTTGAGATTTATGGATTTGCTATTCACTGTAGAAGCACAATCTTGTCCTACCCCAGAATACTAAATCTCAAAACATTTCACTAAATTAGAATGCATCTGGTTTTGTGTGGGAATTATTTCCTATGTTCTGTCTTTCCTGTGTGTTGCCAATGTATCTATTAGTTTCTACTTCTCAATCAGAATAATGTCATCAATGAAAGGAATACTGTGGTGTCCGTTGTAAGGGAAAGGTGATCAAGATCCCTAAGGAACAGTTTCTGACATTAGCTTAGAGAGTTGATAGATGCCTGAGGTAGGAAGTGATGGTGCCCTTTCCAGCTTAAGGCAAACTCTTTCTGGTGATATTTCCTATAAGAGAAAAAAAAGCACTTGCTCAACTGAATAGATACACCAGATGCCCTGGAATGTATTGTTGGATAATGCAATGGAGCCACAAGTGCCACAGCCATTGTAATTGAAGTCAACAACCAACTAAGTTTATAATTTGCTGTCATTCTCCAAGATCTATGAGTTCTGCACATGCCAAATAAGATGGAAGAGACATATTCAGAATTGCCACCATGTATCTTCCAAATTCCTGATGGTGCCACTGGTTGCCTGTGGGTAGATTAGGGGAAAACCTGAGACCAATGGTAGACTGTACTCAGGTAAAATTCCATTAATAACCTGACCTCCATTGTCCCTCTCTGTGCCTGGTGGAGCACAGTGAAGCTTGGTCTCCTGGAATTAGTGTCATTCTGTTATACTATATTGAATAATCTTTAAGAATTCTCATTACTATCTATCCTTTCCATGGTGCACTGTCATGCTAGTACTTGGCCACAGGTCAGCTGGGGGAAGGATGAGGTAACAATTAACAGCATAAGCATTTGGCAGGGTAGCATGGTCCTTCCTCAAGGGCAAGCTCACAGTAATTTCTGACCACCAGAGAAGAAAAGAGCCACACAGAGATCTTTAAGATGCCTGGGCTCCCCCTAGAAAATAGTGACCAAAGTCTTGGTGAATGTCATGTCTTCTGGATTTGTTGCAAGGAAAGGATTTCATGCAGTGGTCCTTGCTGATTCAGCAGTGTCTGTCAGACTGCATCCTCATCTGATGCTGGAGCAGGGCAGGAATTCAGGAACAAGGAATCAGGAGCAGACTGGAAGCCACAGACATGAGCCTCATGCCCCACAAAGACCTACTGATGCCCATGAGTGTACATTTCCTTCCACCTTGGTTGGGGAAGAGGGTGTTCTGTAGAGGCCAGGGCCCTTCTGAAAGGACTAATTGCCAAGGCCCTTCACTCTGATTCATGTTAGATGTCTCCTCAGGGAAGCCTTCCCTGACCACCCCGTAAAAGCTACTGTCCACCCTTTTTGCATTTCTCCATTGCATTTCTACTTTGTGCAGAGTACTTACCACTACATGACAGCTGTTCTGCTTGTCTAGTGTCTCATGGAAGATCCATGCGAAGAGTGTCCAGTTTACTGTTCTTCCACACCTAAATAAGCAGCTGCCACTTAGTCAGTTTGTACCAAAGAGCTAATGAGTTATTTCTAAACCTCATGACCAACCTGGGAGGTTGATGCTGTCAGCAACCTCAGTTTGCAGGAGGGAATGTGGAAACACAAGGAGGTAAGGTACATAGCCCCAGGTCATGAGCAAATAAGGGCGGACCTGGAGCAACCACTCCAAGCCAGCTCTGGCTTGAAGCCAAGTTCTTCCCACTCCTCCAGTGCTGCCCCCAGACTCCACAGCCTCTGGCTGTCCCCAGCCCACAGCCTGCCATTGGTCCTTATTTGTCATCTAACCCTGGATCTGGAACATTCTCTGCTCACTCTCCCTCCTTGACAGGAGCTCCCAGGGGCTGAGTGTTCCTAGGCAGACAATTTTTGCAACACGGAGTAGACCAAGGAAGAAAGTCTGCTGAAAGCTAAAGCCCACATCTCCTTAGGGACAGTGTTCCTGCCCCCCCCCAAGAGCATGTCGGGCCGTGGCTAGCTCTCTGCACATTGAGAGTAGACATCTCCCTGGTACTCCAGGTTCCCCAGAGTCTGTCTCCATGTAGTGGTCACAGAGCATTATTAGGGAGCCCAGCGACCACTCCTCATCATCCTCAGCATGAACCCACAGATTTCTGGGTGCCACCGAGTCCAGCAACACACTCGGAATGTGCAACCTCTTCTACTCCTTCTTACCATCTGTGGATTATAGAGATGATTCTGCTCTTCTGTTGTGAGGAGAT
Source organism: Taxidea taxus jeffersonii (assembly GCA_003697995.1). Classification (NCBI taxonomy): domain Eukaryota; kingdom Metazoa; phylum Chordata; class Mammalia; order Carnivora; family Mustelidae; genus Taxidea; species Taxidea taxus. Next base: position 30,829 of record ML096469.1, on the reverse strand, counting down.
TCAAGCCAAGGCAGCTGAAGGCACAGGCAAGGTGGCTCTCTCAGGAAGTGGTAAAGCCAACTCTTACTGATTAGGGAAAGAGAAGCAGCAGGGTCTCTGGAGCCAGAGAATGTTTTTAGGAGCCTTGATGATTAACCCTGGATGCTCATCTTCCCACCCTGCTTCCATGACAACTTACACTGATGGTTTAGGAAAGAGCTCGCACATAATGAGTAGGTCATCTCTGACAATCAAAAATCAGGCTTCCACGTGATTGTGGCCTAGGATGTACAGCAGGCCTCCACTTATAGCTGATCATCTGCTTCAAGTTGACTTTCCATGACTTCATTATCCAATTCATGTAATCATTAAAAGTGATGGTCAGGGAACATAAAAAGGGGGATAGAGTTATCCCCTTCTAGCAAAAGTCCCTTATGTGGGGAACAGTGGGCTGCACAGACCCATGTTTAAACTGTTTTAACCATGACCTTGAACCATTCAGCCATTAAGGACTGACAAATGCAATCACAAAGGGGAAGTTGAAAAGAGTCGTGCATCTGTCCAAGCATACTTGAGTTCCCCACCTCTCCCCATCCCTGCTCTGCAGCCACACTGGCCTCCTGCTTCCCTGCAAATGGCAGCCTGCACCCAATTGGGGGCCTTTGCAACTGGACTTCCTGCTGCCTCAATTCCTTTTCCCACATCTTGTCATCCTTCCATCTCTCCTTAAATGCAACCTCCTCAGAGAGGCACTGTGTCACCCCATCTAACGTAAGACCCTCAGGGGACACCTGGGTGGCTCAGTCTGTTAATCATCTGCCTTTGGCTCAGGTCAGGACCACGGGGTCCTTGGATTGAGTTCTGCATCGGGCTCCTTACTCGGCAGGGAGTCTTCTTCTCCCTCTGCCTGGAGCTCCGCCCATTGTGCTTGCTCCTTCACTAACAAATGATAAATAACATCTTAAAAAAACAAAGTAAGGCCCTCAGTAGTATGTACCAAATCTTATTTGTCCACTTGGCAGAGAAAAGACAAATAGCATTTGATTTCACTCATATGTCCAATTTAATAAACAAAACAAATGAACAAAGAAAAAAAAGGGACAAACAAAAGAATAGACTCTTAAGGATAGAGAGCAAAGTGGTGGTTACCACAGGGAAGGGGGTGGAGGGATGGGTGAAATAGGTGAAGGGGATTAAGAGTCCTCTTATTATGATGAACAGAGTAATGTACAGAATTGTTGAATCACTATATTGTACACCCAAAACCAATATAACAGTATATTAATTTTACTGGAAGTAACATAATTAAGTAAAAATATACTTCAAAAGTCATTGAAAAGGTATTGTAAAATTGAAAGATATATGTACCTTAACTCACAATATTACTTTCAGTTTGAATATTTTTGTGCCCAAATAGAATTTACTATAATTTGACTTTGTGGCTTTCATGGTAGCAAACTCATTAATCATATTTTCAACCTATACTTCTTTGGCAATGTCATTTTTGATGAGCAAAATGCCATGTGTGCCAACCTGTCCTGCCAACTGATGGTCTCTAATGATTTTTATTTAACTTCAGCTTACTAGAAGTTCTTTTGCAGGATGCTGCTGCGATTGGTTTGTTCAATAAAAATCTCAAGGCTACTTCTACATTTCGACAAGAGTGGACAAAGGAAAATCCATGAGTCAGATTTATAAGATCCAAACACAATTCTGATGTGTTACAAAGTCCAGATACTGTCTCTGCTTTAAACTAATTGTTATCAATGAAATTTCTACAGAACTTATATTGTCATCACATTTATAAATCATAGCAGCCGCTTCTTTTTGTAAATCAGATGTAGTCATACAGAGTAACGTTTTTCTGTTAAAAATTCCAAACCTTGAGGACACTTCATTTAATTTGAAATATCTGCATTTGAATGTTAAATCAGTACATTTGTTGCTCCCTAATTTCTATTTGATATGTACTCCCCCCTTAAAAATGGAATCTATCATGTGATGATTTGTGCATTTCTTTTTTTAAAAAGATTTTATTTATTTATTTGACAGACCAGAGATCACAAGTAGACAGAGAAGCAGGCAGAGAGAGAGGAGGAAGCAGGCTCCCTGCTGAGCAGAGAGCCCGATGTGGGGCTCGATCCCAGGACCCCGAGATTATGACCTGAGCCCAAGGCAGAGGCTTTAACCCACTGAGCCACACAGGCACCCCTGTGCATTTCTTTTTTTAACATTTTTTTATTTTAAAAGATTATTTATTTATTTGACAGACAGAGATCACAAGTAGGCAGAGAGGCAGGCAGAGAGAGAGAGAGAGGAGGAAGCAAGATGTGGGACTCGATCCCAAGACCCTTAGATCATGACCTGAGCCGAAGGCAGAGGCTTAACCCATTGAGCCACCCAGGCACCTGATTTGTGCGTTTCTAAGTTCTATACTTATCTTCCCTTCACTGGATACTCAAGAAATATATTCCTATCTTTGCTATGGCTACACAGTCATCAAACACACTTTCAAAGTTACTTTCTTTCATTCATGAAATCAAGGGAATAGACCTCCTTTTAAGCAAATGGCTTTATTTATTTATTTTTAAAATATTTTATTTATTTATTTGACAGACAGAAATCACAAGTGGGCAGAGAGGTAGGCAGAGAGAAGAGGAAGCAGGCTCCCTGCTGAGCAGAGAGCCCGATGCAGGGCTCCATCCCAGGACCCTGAGATCATGACCTGAGCCGAAGGCAGAGGCTTTAACCCACTGAGCCACTCAGGTGCCCCTAAGCAAATGGCTTTATATACAGTCATGGTTTATGGTTTTAGAGCTTTATTACCTTCCTCTTCTTTGTTCATAAAGCTGTGATCACCAAGACAGCATGGTACTGGCACAAAAATAGACACACAGACCAGTGGAACAGAGTAGAGAGCCCAGATATGGACCCTCAACTCCATGGTCAAATAATCTTCAACAAAGCAGGAAAAAATATAGAGTGGAAAAAAGACAATCTCTTCAATAAATGGTGCTGGGAAAATTGGACAGCTATGTGTAGAAGAATGAAACTCGACCATTCTCTTACATCATACACAAAGATAAACTCAAAATGGATAAAAGACCTCAACGTGAGGCAGGAACCCATCAGAATCATAGAGGAGAACATAGGCAGTAACCTCTTCGACATCGGCCACAGCAACTTCTTTCAAGATGTGTCTCCAAAGGCAAAGGAAACAAAAGCAAAAATGAATTTTTGGGACTTCATCAAGATCAAAAGCTTTTGCACAGCAAAGGAAACAGTCAACAAAACAAAGAGGCAACCCACGAAATGGGAGAAGATATTCGCAAATGACAGCATAGACAAAGGGGTGATATCCAAGATCTATAAAGAACTAAAACTCAACACACACAAAACAGATAATCATGTCAGAAAATGGGCAGAAGACATGAAAAAACATTTTTCCAAAGAAGACATACAGATGGCTAACAGACACATTAAAAAATGTTCATCATCACTAGCCATCAGGGATATTCAAATCAAAACCACATTGAAATACCACCTTACACCAGTTAGAATGGACAAAATCAACAAGATAGTAAACAGCATGTGTTGGAGAAGATGTGGAGAAAGGGGAACCCTCTTACACTGTTGGTGGGAATGCAAGTTGGTACAGCCACTTTGGAAAACAGTGTGGAGATTCCTCAAAAAATTTAAAATAGAGCTTCCTTATGACCCTGCAATTGCACTATTTGGTTATTTACTCCAAAGATACAGATGTAGTGAAAAGAAGAGCCATCTGTACCCCAATATTCATAGCAGCAATGTCCACAGTTGCCAAACTGTGGAAAGAACAAAGATGCCCTTCAACACATGAGTGGATAAAGAAGATATGGTCCATATATACAATGGACTATTATGCCTCCATCAGAAAGGATGAATATCCAACACTTGTGTCAACATGGACGGGACTGGAAGAGATTATGCTGAGTGAAATAAGTCAAGCAGAGAGAGTCAATTATCATATGGTTTTGCTTATTTGTGGAGCATAAGGAATAACACAGAGGACACGGGGAGATGGAGAGGTGAAGGGAGTTGGCGGAAATTGGAGGGGGAGACAAACTATGAGAGACTGTGGACTCTGAGAAACAATCTGAGGGTATTGGAGGGGAGAGGGGTGGGAGGTTGGGTGAGCCTGGTGGTGGGTATTATGGAAGGCATGTATTGCATGGAGCACTGGGTGTGGTGCATAAAGAATGAGTTCTGTTACAATGAAAAGAAATAAAAAAATAATAAAATAATTATATCATCCCACCTATATAAGTTATGTAAGCAATTGTAGTCCATTTGATGATACGCTTTTGCTTTGGTATAATGTCTTTATGTCATTTGATATCATACCTTTTAAAAATTTGTACAAGTCTCAGGGCACCTGAGCGACTCAGTCAGTCGAGTGTCTGACTCCTGGTTTTGGCTCAGGTTATGATCTCAGTGTCATGATATGGAGTCCCACGATGGGCCTCCGACTCAGTAGGGAGTTTCCTTCAGATTTTCTCTCTCTCTCTCTCTTTCCCTCTCTCACTCTGTGCCTCCCCACACCTGCTAGCATGCATGCTCTCTCTCTCTCTCTCTCAAATAAATAAACATTACAAAATTTATGTGGAAGGCTCTAATTTGTGTGCAATAATATCTTGATTTAATTGATCTGATGCCTTATCATGTCTCTGTACTTAAATAAGTTTTCTCACAGACATAAAGGACATTACTCGTCCAGTTGTTTTCATCAAAAACTGAGCCCATCAGGATACAAATTTGTCACAATAATTTTTGCAGGCATAATGGCCTCTATGCACACTTATATGTACCTGTCATACTTGGTCCCTTACTGTGTCCCTGGCCGAAGCATTTTAATGCCAGTGTCATCGTCTTCCAATATATGAAAATTTTATCCACTAGGGTATAATCAGTTTTTTCTCTTCATTTCAACCAAGTCAATAAAACTCTTTACTGTTGTGACATTATCTTTATGGTGAACATACATAATAGTCAGAAATTTTGGTTGGGATGTGTCAAATCTGGTGTACAATCAAGAGGCAAGAACATACACATTTTGCATCTTTTAGTCTCAACAACATGCCACATTTAACATATTTTCCCAGAAGCATGAAACATTTGTTTCTAATTTTATAAGAGACAGATGATACAGAAGTTTTTTTTTACAATCAGCTAATTTAGCAGTTACATCAACAGTATAAAATAGAAATATAGTGTCAACGTTATAATAACCTATGAGTTCAAATCAATTGCAATATTCTAAAGCATCTGGACTTTCAGTCATTTCTTGGGATCTTATAAGAGATCAATTATTTTGTGCACAACATGTCAACCACCAATTTCATTCCATAATACTCAGGCGCTGTTTTCTACTTTGATCACCTTCTGCCAACCATCCTATATGAAACTGAACATTTGCAAGAAAGCACAGTTTTGTATGGGGACAATATGTCCTGTGCCCTTGCTGCCTCTAAGATGCCAGGGCCACAGGAGTGGGACCTGACGGCAACCTCTGAGAGGTGAGAGTGACCTGCAGCTCATGGCCTTCTAGAAAACTAGGATGATACTCTCACGTGGCAGGAAACTGGGTTGTGCCTACAAACCTGACAGAGAGTGGAGGCCAGTGTCACCAAGGCCTTCCACAGTATGACTTGGCTTGGCCACAATCATGATGTCAACTTTTTAAGCCCTGAAGCAGAGACCCCAGTCAAGATGATCCTGAATTTGGAGGTACAGATAATGATAGAAGAAGGAAGAAATGGGTTTCACCCACCATATTTGGGGAAACTTTTGAAGCCACTGAATTTGGGTAATTTGTTACACAAAATTAAAAACCAGTACACTCTCTGAATCTGCACCCCTGTCCTCATGTGCATTTCACAGAACCAGTTGTCTAGAGAAGCAATTCAGGAGGCTTGGTTTACAGGTAGTTTTCATAATATGGAAGCACTGTCTATACTAGTTTCCTTTCAGAACAAGAAGGAAAGCAATATAAATGATTTACAGTCAGATAAAGTGGATTTAAACCTCATTTAAGATGTAACCTATATGAGGAGGCATGTCTGGGCTGGTGGAGTCAGGGCCTGTGAAAATCCACTCCAGCATACAGGCAATGAGAACACGAGAAAATCCTGCCTAATTAACTGCTTTCAGAACTGTGCAAATTAACTCAAGCCCGGCAAAAACCGGAAGTGCGTTCACTCAAGAAAGATGGCTCTACCCGAATAGGGACAGTGAGCTTTGTGCTGTGGTCGCCAGCACTGTTCCTACTGCCCTCTCCTCAGCTCCGTGGTGGCCTTGAAACCAATGACCTCACGTCCACAGTCCACGTCCACAGTAGCTCAGAACACCAGCAACCTGTCAGCCACTGGAGGGGACTAAACTGATTGGAGCTCTCCACAAATTCCCATTCCCAGACAATTGCCTCTATTTGACGTGCCTGGTGACTCCCTGAAAAGCACTCTTTCTGGGAATCAGCTGTCATGGAACAGTTTGAGAACTCGCTCTGTGGACACAGCCCTTCACCATCTTAAGGTGCCAGGCAGGAGCTCTGTAGGGGGCGTTGAGTGGTAGGGATGATGGTGAGCAGTCTTGTCTTGCTTTCATTTTATGTGTAAGAAATATTTCAAATGTTTCTCCTCCAAGAATAACCAATATAGCAGATTTCTATAGAGAAACATTTAACAAATGTGTTTAATTTTCCCCAGGATTATGATGACCAAATAATCCTCTTCTATTTCCATTAAAACAATGGGGCAGTATTTGATTGATATAGTCTCAGCTTCAAACTCAAACGTTTTGGTGGTAGTTAAAAAATGTTCTGGTTCCTAGAAACTCCTTTTCCTGTGGCCTGTGTGACCGAGATCTGCCTGTAGGGGGCGCCTGAGACGAGGCCGGAAAGACCTGCTTCCTGGTTCTGGGCAGCGGGCACAGCTGGCCCCTGGGGGGCATGAGTCTTCCCCAGCACCCCGCTCCGCACCGCACACGGCTTCTCGGGGGTCGCGCTGCTGCAGGGCAGTGTGCAGGGCCAACAGCACCCCAAGTCCTGTAAATGCCCTTACCCGTCCCTGGGGCACTCTTGATGAGTCGATCAGCCTTCTGGCCGGACAGCTGTCTGTGCGCACCACTCCCGGGTTCCCCTAGGGGGCGGATGTCCCGAGATCTCCCAGGGGGCACCTTTCCATGAAGTCCCACCTGAGAGGCCCCACAGCTTCAGGGCCATTCTTGCTCCCAGGCGCCGCCGCGGCAACCAGGTCGGGCTTTTAACCCCGGGAGAGTGGATTCTCTTCCCTGGCGCTCTCCCTGTGCCCTGGGGGGGCCTCTCCCTCGGCGGCGGGGTCTTCCTGGGGTATCTACCTCAGCTCTGCGGAGAGGTTGGGTGGCTTCTGACCTCAGCCCAGGGGAGGCACTTTCGGGGCGGCTTGTCTCAGCCACGTTGGAGAAGAGGCCGTCCTTGGTGGTGTCTTGAGTTCCGTGAGGGACTTTCCCTATGGAATTCCCTCAGCGCTGGTGAGGGGACTTGCCTTGGGGTGATTACCTCAGTCCTAAGTGAGGGACGGGGGAGGGGCTCCTGGCCCTCCGTCCAAGCTCTGGGAGGGGGCTGTTTCCTGGGGCGCACCACCTCAGCCCTGGGATTCCTCTCCCTGAGGGCTTCTGCCTCAGCCTGCGAGAGACCCCCTTGGGGTGTAGCTCGGCACGAGGGGGCATGTTCCCGGGGTGCTCTGTCTCAGCCATGGTGGGGCTGGGCTTCTGTGGTGTTCTGCCGTCCCCGGTGGGGACTCTTAGTCCGGGGAGACTTGCGTGGGGGCTCTGTCCCCTCCCGTGGGGGCGCTGTTCCTCGGATGCCGTAAGACCCGTGCGAAGCTGTCCCGGGGGCTCCGTCTGAGCCGTGCGTGGCCGGGAGAGCACTTCACCTTGGGGGCTTTCCCAGCACTGGGGGTTTGGGCTCCTCCTTGGCGCTCCCGCTGCGGTCTGGGGAGCCGAGGCTCTTCCTGGGAAGGTCCGTCTCTGCGCAGAGGGGGTTCTCCTCGAGTGCTCTCTCTCAGCCCTGGGCGGAGGGTTCCGTGGGCCCTCGGCCTCCCCTGTGGACGTGGGCTGCTCTTCCTCGGCTACCCTGCCTCAGCCGCGGCCGGGAGCACTCTGGGGGCTCTGCTCAGGGGGTGCACGCTCCCTCGTGCGGTCTGCCTCAGCCTTTGGGGTGAGTTCTCAGTCGGGGGCTCTCGTGCACTTTGGGGTGGTTTGCTCTTACTTGGGTGCTCTGGCTCAGCCCGGGCCGGAGCAGTTTCCCCGGGTTTCTGTATCTCCGTCTGGCAGGGCTTCTAGCCAGCCTTCTCTGGGTGACCATGGTCATCAAAGTGGGACTCCGGGGCTGACAGTATATGAGAGTTGGTTGCTTCCATGCTCAGGAACACTTGCTACAGGGCGTCTTCAATCTCAGCCGCCCTGGTGGGTGTGGGGGGGGCTCTCATTATCTCTTCTACGTGTGCATTCAGGACTGGTTCAGGTGCTTTACTGGCCGTTCATGTATGTGTTTTGGGAAGAGCCTTTCCAGGACTTTCACCCACATCTTACTGAGATATCTGTAGTTTGAAAATTGATTTGCTGTTCAACATATATTTACATATATAAGTTTGTGTGTCTTCTGCTGATCTTTTGTTTTGTCAATCTCTCTCTCTCTTTTTAAACATTTTATTTATTTATTTGACAGAGAGATAGAGAGCACAAGTAGGCAGAGTGGCAGGCAGAGGGAGAGGGAGAAGCAGGCTCTCCGCTGAGCAGGGAGTCCGATGTGGGACTCGATCCCAGGACCCGGGATCATGACCTGAGCCTAAGGCAGCCGCTTAACCGACTGAGCCATCCAGGCGCCCCTCTCTCTCTCTTTCTTAAAAGAGAGTGTGCTGGTGAGTGGGGGGGTATGAGGAGAGGGAGAGAGAGAATCAGGAGCAGTCTTCACACCAAGGATGAGATCAAGATGGGGCTTGATCTCACATTCCTGTGATCATGACTTGAGCCAAAATCAAGAGTCAGATGCTGAACTGACTGAGCCACCCAGGTGCCCCATGTCACTTCCTTAATAGTGCCTTTTTGAGATTTTATTCATTTATTTGACAGAGAGAGATCACAAGTAGGCAGAAAGGCAGGCAGAGAGAGAGACAGAGAGAGAGAGAGAGAAGAGGAAGCAGGCTCCCCACCGAGCAGAGAGCCTGATGCAGAACTCGATCCCAGGACCCTGAAATCATGACCTGAGCTTAAGGCAGAGGCTTTAACCCACTGAGCCACCCAGGCGCCCCCCAATAGTGCCTTTTTGATGAACAGAAAGTCTCAGCTTAATTTAGTCTACTTAATCAATCTATTCCTCATGGTCAGTGCTTTAATCTTTTCAAAAGCTTTACCTTTTAAAACCATGAAGGTAATATCCTAAGTTTCTTCTAGCTCTCCTATTCGTGGGAGATCAGTGTTAATGGACAGGACCGGCATCAGAGCAAAGGTGCAGTTCCCTGCAGGGAGCAGGAGGACTTACTGAATGGATCACAAAGGTTTGCAGGCCCCGGTGTCAGCAATCTAGCACCTGCTGTTTCCAGAGTCATGTCTAGACTCCCTGTGCTGTTGCACTGGTGTATCCGCCCACCCTTGCTCCAACCCCACAGCGTTGTCATGGCTCCTATGTCTGCTGTCTGGCCGTGTGCGTCTCCCAACCTGGTGCTTTTGCCTAAATAGCGTCTCAGCTATTCTAGGCCCTTTGATATCCATACACTCTTTAGTAGCAGGTCAGGAATTATTCCCAGTATTAACAGAGTGGCATTTTAAAATTTTAAATTAAAAAAATCATTTCCATTTTAAGTACGATGCAATAATTATTCTGGGCCTAGATGACAATGGTGACTTAATAATGAGTCTTGCAATCCATGAAAAATTTCTAACTCCCCTTTACTGAGGCCTTATCATCTCTTGGTGAGGTATTCTGTTTTACGTGGAGTGCTCCAACACATCTTTCGTTAGGTTTACTCCCTGGGTTTTGATGTTCTTAACCTTCTTTTCAATGTTATTTTGAATTCCTTTTTTTTAAAAGATTTTATTTATTTATCTATTAGAGAAGGAGAGAAAGAGAGCACAAGCTCTGGCAGACAGAGTGGCAGGCAGAGGCAGAGGGAGAATCAGGCTCCCTGCTGAGCAAGGAGTCCGACGTGGGACTCTATCCCAGGACGCCGGGATCATGACCTGAGCCAAAGGCAGCTGCTTAACCAACTGATCCACCCAGGCGTCCCTGAATTCCTTTTTTAATATTTTCGTTATTCCACAGAAATAGATGTTTTTTGGTTCTTGGTCTTACATGCAGTAACTTGGCTATTGTTCCCTTATTAACTTTAATTATTTTATATCCTTTAGGATATTTTATGTACAAAAAATGCCATCTGTGAGTGACATGTTGGCTTCCTCCCTTGCAAAATTTATACTTAATATATTTTCCTGGCTCTGCGGCACATCTGATGAATTCCATATATATTTGAATAGATAGTGGACATCCTTCTCCTAATTGCCAATGTAGGTTGAAAGTGTTTGGGATATCATCATTAAGTATAATATTTGCTATAGGATATTTTGGGGTGAATACTCTCTATTAGGTCAAAGAAACTGACTTTTATTTTAACCTGCTAATAATTTTTTCAAGATTTTATTTATTTGTGAGGGGAGAGAGAGAGAAAGAGAGAGAACTAGAGTAGGGGGTGTGGCAGTGGAAGAGGGAGAATCAGACTTCCCAATGAGCAAGGAGCCTGATCTGGGGCTCCATGCTAGGATATTGGGATCCTGACCTGAGCTGAAGGCAGACACTTAAATGAGTGAGGCACCCAGGCACCCTAAACCTGCTGATGATTTTTTTCTTTCCTTTTTAAAAAGATTTTATTTATTTATTTGACACAGAGAGAGGGATCACAAGTAGGCAGAGAGGCAGGCAGAGAGAGAGGGGGAAACAGGCTCCCCACCAAGCAAAGAGCCGGATTTGGGGCTCAATCCCAGGACCCTCAGATCATGACCTGAGCCGAAGGCAGAGGCCCAACCACTGAACCACCCAGGCGCCTCCTGCTGATGATTTTAAATCATGAGTAGTTCTTGAAATTGTACCCTTGTACAATAATGGAATTTTTCCTTGCTTTTTCTAAATATGCTACACATAGACAGATTTTCAAATTTGAACCCAATGTTGTCTTCATGGAATATACAACATCATGACATGAAGTCTCTCTTATTTGTCTATTTGTGTTTTTTGTTTGTTAATCTTCTGTTTAGAATTTTTGTACCTATTTTTAGGAAAGAAATCTAGGCCTGTAATGTTCTTTTCTTCTCATGTCCTTGTCAGATGTTGTCAAATGGTCCAAATCTAAGTTGTTACTGTCTATGTTCTCCTGTAGGATTTTGGTGGATTCCTGTCCACCTGAATCCTAAAGACATTTAGGTCTTTCATCCATTTTGAGACTATTTTTGTTTATGATGTAAGGAAATGGTGCATTCTTTTTCTTCTGCATGTAGCTGTCTAATTTTCCCAATTTGTTGTGGAGACTGTCTCTTTTCCATTGGATATTCTTTCCCGCTTTGTCGAAGATTAGTTGGCCATAGAGTTGAGGGTCCATTTCTGTGTTCTCTATTCTGTTCCATTGACCTATATGTCTGTTTTTGAGCTGGTATCATACTGTCTTGATGATTACAGCCTTGTAGTAGAGCTTGAAGTCTGGAAGTGTGTGGTTACTAGGTTTTCTTTCTTTTTTTAAAGATTGTATTTATTTATTTGACAGACAGAGATCACAAGTAGGCAGAGAGGCAGGCAGAGAGAGACAGAGGAGGAAGCAGGCTTGCCACTGAGCAGAGAGCCCGACGTGGGGCTCAATCCCAGGACCCCGAGATCACGACCCAAGCAGAAGGCAGAGGCTTTAACCCACTGAGCCACCCAGGCGCCCCTAGGTTTTGTTTTCAACCTTCTTTTGGCTATTTGGGGTCTTTTCTGGTTCCATATAGATTTTACGATTATTGGTTCCAGCTCTGTGAAAAAAGTTGATGATATTTTGATAGAGATTGCATTGAATGTATAGATTGCTCTGGTAACATAGACATTTTAACATATTTATCCTTCCAGTCCATGAGCACAGCATGTTTTATCCATTTCTTTGTGTCTTCCTCAGTTTCTTTCATGAGTGCTCTATGGTTTTCTGCATGGAGATTCTTTATCTCTTTGGTTAGGTATATTCCTAGCTGTCTTATGATTTGGGGGGCAATTGTAAATGGGATCAACTCCTTCTTTTCTCTTTCTCCTGTCTCATTGTTAGTGTATAGGAATACAGCTGATTTCTGTGCATTGATTTTATATCCTTCCACTTTGCTGAATTCTTGTATGAGTTGTAGCAATTTTGGGGTGGAGTCTTTTGGGTTTTCCACATAGAGTATCATGTCACCTGTGAAGAGTAAGAGTTTGATTTCTTCTTTGCCTATTCAGATGCGTTTATTTCTTTTTGTTGTCTGAAAGCTGAGGCTAGACTTCTAGTACTGTTTTGAACCACAGTGGTGAGATTGCCCATCCTTGCCATGTCCAGGACCTTAGGTGTAAAGGTCTCAGTTTTTCCCCATTGAGGATGATATTCATGGTGGGCTTTTCAAATATAGCTTTTATGTTATTGAGGTATGTTCCCTCTATGCTTGCAGTGTGAAGAGTTTTAATCAAGAAAGGATGTTGTACCTTGTCCAGTGCTTTTTCTGCATCTATTGAGAGGCTCATATGGTTCTTGTCCCTTCTTTTATTAATGTAGAGTATCTGACTGATTTCTGGATGTTGAGCCATCCTTGCAGCCCAGGAATAAATCCCACTTGGTCGTGGTGAATAGTCCTTTTTTTTTTTAATTTATTCATTTGACAGACCGAGATCACAAGTAGGCAGAGAGGCAGACAGAGACAGAGAGAGAGGGGGATAGCAGGCTCCCCGCAGAGCAGAGAGCCCGATGTGGGGCTCGATCCCAGGACCCTGGGATCATGACCTGAGCCGAAAGCAGAGGCCCCAACCCACTGAGCCACCCAGGCGCCCCCTGAATAGTCCTTTTAATGTACTGTTGGATCCTATTAGCTAGTATCTTGGTGAGACTTTTTTTTCTAAGATTTTATTTATTTATTTGACAGAGAGAGATCACAAGTAGGCAGAGAGGCAGGCAGAGGTGGGGGAAGCAGGCTCCCTGCTGAGCAGAGAGCCTGATGCAGGGCTCAATCCCAGGACCCTGAGATCATGACCTGAGCTGAAGGCAGAGGCTTTAACCCACTGAGCCACCCAGGCGCCCCTTGGTGAGACTTTTTTTTTTTTTTTGCATCTATGTTCATCAGGGATATTGGTCTGTAATTCTTTTTGGTGTGGTCTTTGTCTGTTTTTGAGATCAAGGTAATGCTGGCCCATACAAAGAGTTTGGAAGTTTCCCTCCATTTCTGTATTTTGAAATAACTTCAGAACAATAGGTATTAATTCTTCTTTGAATCCTTGGTAGAATTCCCCTGGGAAGCCAACTGGCCCTGGACTCTTGTTTCTTGGGTGATTTTTGATTACTGTTTCAAGTTCCTTGCTGGTGATGGGTTTGTTCGGGTTTTCCATTTCTTCCTGTTTCAGTTTGGTAGTTTATAGGTCTCTTGAAATGCATCCATTTCGGGGTGCCTGGGTGGCTCAGTGGGTTAAGCCTCTGCCTTTGGCTCAGGTCATGATCTCAGGGTCCTGGGATCGAACCCTGCATCGGGCTCTCTGCTCAGTGGGGTGCCGGCTCCCCCCCCCCCGCCCACCTCTGCCTGCTTCTCTGCCCACTTGTGATCTCTCTCTCTGTGTCAAATCAATAAAATCTTAAAAAAGAGAAATACATCCATTTCTTCCAGATTGCCTAATTGGTTGCCATACAGTTACTCAAAATATGTTCTTAGAATTGTTTGTATTTCTTTGGTGTTGCTTGTCATCTCTCATCTTTCATTCATGATTTTATTTATTTGGGTCCCTTCTCTTTTCTTTTTGATAAATCTTGCCAGGGCTTTATCAATCTTATGAATTCTTTCAAAGGACAAGCTCCTAGTTTTGTTGATCAGTTCTACTGTTCTTTTGTTTTCTATTTCATTGATTTCCACTCTAAACTTTATTATTTCTCTTTGCCTGCTGGGTTTAGGCATTCCTTGCTGTTCTTTCTCCAGCTCCTTTAAGTGTAAGGCTAGGTTGTATATTTGAGACCTTTCTTGTTACTTGAGAAAAGTTGTATTGCCAAACACTTCCCTTTTAGGACCTCTTTTGGTGCATCCCAAGGGTTTTGAATAGTTGTATTTTCATTTTCATTTGTTTCCATGCATTTTTAAAATTCTTCTTTAATTTTCTTTTTTTATTTAAACTTTATTATATTTTTAAGTGAGTTTTAAAAAAATATTTTATTTATTTATTTGACAGACAGAGATCACAAGTAGGCAGAGAGGCAGGCAGAGAGAGAGGGGGAAGCAGGCTCCCCGCTGAGCAGAGAGCCCGATGCAGGGCTCGATCCCAGGACCCTGAGATCATGACCGGAGCCGAAGGCAGAGGCTTCAACCCACTGAGCCACCCATGCGCCCCAAACTTTATTTCATTTTTTCAGTGTTCCAAGATGCACTGTTTATGCACCACACCCAGTGCTCCATGCAATACGTACCCTCCTTAGTACCCACCACCAGGCTCACCTAACCCCCACCTCCTCCCCTCCAAAACCCTCAGCTTGTTTCTCATAGTCCACAGTCTCTCATGGATTGATCCATTCATTCTTTAGTAGGATGCTCTTTAACCTCCATGTATTTGAGTTCTTTCTAAATTTCTTCTTGTGTTTGAGTTCCAGTTTCAAAGCATTGTGTCCTGAAAATATGCAGGGAATGATCCCAGTCTTTTTGGTACCAGTGGAGACCTGATTTGGGACCCTGTATGTGATTTATTCTGAAGAATGTTCCATGTGCATGTTAGAAGAATGTTTATTACTGATGCTTTAGGAGGGAATGCTCTGAATATATCTGAAGTCCACCTGGTCCAGTTTGTTATTGAAAGCCCTTATTTCCTTGTTGATCTTCTGCTTAGATGATCTTTCCATTGTCTTAGATTCATCTACTATTATTGTATTATTATTGATGTGTTTCTTTGATTTTGTTATTAATTGTTTTATAAAATTGGCTGCTCCCATGTTAGGGGCATACATATTTACAATTGTTAGATATTTTTTGGTTGGACTGACTCTTCTGTTATGATATAGTGTCCTCCCTCATGTCTTATTACAGTCTTCAGTTAAAAATCTAATTTGTCTGATAGAAAGATTGCCATCCCAGCTTTCTTGTGGTGTCCATTAGCCTGATGGTTTTCTGCCCTCTCACTTTCAATCCAGTGGTGTCTTGGGGTCTACAATGAGTCTCTTGCAGACAGCATATCAATGGGTCTTGCTTTTTTATCCCGTCTGATACCCTGTGTCTTTTGATTGGGGGCATTTAGCCCATTCACATTCAGAATAAGTTTTCTTATTTTCTCATTTCATATCGAGAGATATGAATCTAGTGCCCTTGTATTACCTGCAAAGTCACTGTTTCTCTATATTGTCTCTATTCCTTTCTGGTGTATGTTTCTTTTGAGCTCTTTCTTCGCTGAAAGGATCTCGTTTAATGTTTCTTGCAGAGCTGGTTTAGTGATCACAAATTGTTTCTGTTTATCCTGCAAGATTTTTATCTCTCCTATTTTGAATGACAGCCTAGCTGCATAAAATATTCTTGGATGCATATTGGTCTCATTTAGCACCGTGAGTATATCATGCCAGTCCTTTCTGGTCTGCCAGGACTCTGTGGATAGGTCTGCTGCCATTCAAATGTTTCTACCCTTCTAGGTTATGGAATTCTTGTCCTAACTGCTTTCAAGATTTTCTCTGTGTCTCTGAGATTTCTAAGTTTCACTATCATATGCTGGGGTGTTTGCTTATTTTTGTTGATTTTTCAAGGGGGATTTTCTCAGGTTTTCAAGTTCCACTATTATATGTTGGGGTGTTTGCTTATTTTTATTGATTTTGAGGAGGATTTTCTGTGCCTCATGGACTTGAATGCCTGTTTCCTTCCCCAGATTAAGGAAGTTCTCCACTATAATTGGCTCCAATACACCGTCTTCCCCCCAACCTCTCTTTCTTGTTCTTCTGGGATCCCAGTTGGCCTAATATTGCTTCACTTTATGGTATCACTTATCTCTTGAATTCTCCCCTTGTGATCCTATTGATTTTTAATCTCTCTTTTTCTCAGCTTCATTATTCTCCATCATTTTATCTTCTATATCACTAATTCTCTCTTCTGTGTCATTTATCCTGACAGTTATAGTGTCCATTTTTTATTGCATCTCATTCATAGTCTTTTTGATTTTGACATGATTAAATTTAGTTCTTTTATTTCTCCAGAAAGGGATTTTCTAGTGCCTTCTATGCTTTTTTCAAGCCCAGCTAGTATCTTTATAATCAATATTCTGAACTCCAGTTATGATATCTTACTTATGTCCATATTGATTAGGTCCCTGGCAGTCAGTATGGCATCTTATTCTCTTTATGAGGTGAGTTTTTCCATCTTGTCATTCTGTCCAGAGGGAAATGAACAGAGAACAAAATACTAACATAGCAACAAAGACCCCAGAGACATATACATTAAATACATCAGAGGAGACCAGAACCCAAAAACAAAAATTAAAAAAGAGAGGGAGAATATAATCAGACAGGTGAACAGAACAGAGCAGGACACTGGATCCTGTGTGTACTTTGGTCTTTTTGTTAGAAAACTAAGTACCAAAATTGTAAAGAAAAGAAAACTTAGGGGCACCTGGGTGGCTCAGTGGGTTAAGCCTCTGCCTTTGGCTCAGGTCTTGATCTCAGGGTCTTGGGATCGAGCCCCAGATCGGGCTCTCTGCTCAGGAGGGAGCCTGCTTCCTCCTCCTCTCTCTCTGTCTGCCTGCCTCTCTGCCTACTTGTGATCTCTCTCTCTGTCAAATAAATAAAATATTTTAAAAAAAGAAAATAAAACTCATATATGTACAAAAATGAAAGTAAATACAATGAAAGGATAGAATGTAACTATACAAATGAAGATGAACATACAAAAAAGAGATAATATGAACTGACAGGTGAACAGGACAGAGCAATACACTATGTCCTGAGTGATTTTTCTTGTTTTTTTAAGAAGAAACTACATCTCAAAATTGTAAAGGAAGAAAACCTTAAACACATATAACAATGAAATTATATACATCAAAAGGTTAGAATATAATTGTGAAGATGAAAACTAAAGACAACTTTAACAAAGAAGAGGAAGAAAAAGGAATAAAAGAGAGAATATGATTAGACAGATGAATAGAATGAGCCATACAGTAGATTCTGGGTATATTTTGGTCTGTTTGTTAGAAGAAACTGCTTCCCAGAATTTTAAAGAAAGAAAAACGTGTATATATACATAAATAAAATTAAACACAATGAAAGGGTAGAATGTAACTGTAAGCATCAAAATTAAAAAGGCTTAAAAAAAGAGTTGGTAAAATAAGAAATTGGTTGTAGAGATGCAGCTATTATTTTCTTAGATCTCTAATTGAGTTCCTGGTGTTCAGAATGATTTGATAGCTAACTAGTTCTGTTCCTGGGACCTGATGAAACTAAGGTTTCCTACTCCTCAACTGCCTTGGACTATCTCTCCTCTGAAAGAAGTCTGATTCATGTACAATATTTGCCTTTGGACTACACTGGTATATTAACTTCCTCCGTTTTCCCATACAGAGTGTTTGTGGGCATGGTAAACCTTGGCCCCTGAGAAAACTCATATACATGATGCAGATGCATGTTGTATATACAAATGTAGAATGCAGTTTGGGCATGGTTACATTTTTGTCATTAATGGAACTTGTTTCCTGATTCTCCTTAGGAAGTGATGAGTGATAAAGCAGAGGAGTCTGCTGTTGGGCCTGAAAACCAAATGAAGTGTTGTGGAGAACCTATGAGTCCTCCTCCATCTAAGACTCAGCCGAGCATGGCACTGTCAGTGGAACAGGAAGGAGAGGGAGCATCCCACCCTGGGGGCTCAGCTATGTCCTTGGAAGATGGTGAGGATGCCCTTCCTCTCCTCCCCTCCCTGACCTGACCCAGGACAGCCTTGCCTCTGGCTCCTCCATACCTCAGGATCAGTTCTGATCAAGGTCACCAGGTTTGGGTGTGACTGCCATTAATTTCTTAGTCAAACTTAGTCAAGACTAAATTTCTTAGTCAAACAGAAGGACCACGTGTTCACTCTGTCCTTCATGGAGACATTCCTGGCTTCCCAAACTCTGGACTCTATTGGTTTCCTTCTCCTTCTTGAATTTGCCTTTGTTCTCCTTTCTGATCTTCTTTCTCTCCTCTTGACACTGTCATCGTTCCTGAGTCCCACTGTTACACTCTCCTGCATTCAACACTGCCTCATCACTCAGCAGGCCGCTCCAGTAGCTTCTGAGCTCGTGTCCTGCTTTCCCACTAGACTCTGTGTAGCCCGTTTGTTCCTGTGCATCCAGAGTGACCATGTCCATACAGAAATTAGATCATTACATGGATATTCTAAAACCCATCATCAACTCCCCAAGCCCTCAGAATGGAGTCTGAGCTCCTGACACTGGTCTCCACACCTTGCATGACCTGGACCTGCCATTATTTCCTGCCATCCCCTGTCCTTTCTGTGTTCTCCTTGCTCTCTTGTCTCTGTCCTTTGCTCCATGGCCCTAACTCGTCCCCTCCTAGGGGCCTTGTGTGGCCCACACGGCAGCTGGAACTCCTCTTCCGCATGTGTGCAGGCCAGCTCAATCTCCTGTGCCTGGCTCTGCCTAGAGGTCACCTCCTGAGAGGTCAGGAAGGCTTCCCTTCCTGCTCTCAGTCACATCTCTGCTGACTTCCTTCTTAACAGAAATATAAACTGTGTTAATCTACTTGCCTATTTTACACATAAGGTCTGCCTTCCCCATGAAGATGGAAGATACATAAGGGCAGGGATTGTCTTTGTCCATTCTGTCTGGCTCCCTGCTGATCTCCCAGGTTTTGGCACATGTCTGGCACAAAGGAGGATGAGTAAATGCAGTAGAGGTGTCAGACTTGGTGTAGAAAAAAATTTATCTCCTGAGACAGAAAAGACAGATGAAGAAGGTCATCTACTGACTGGAATTTCTAGTGATGGAGTGCCAGTATCAGGCATCCTGACTTCAAGTGCATGTTCAGCTTTTCACCTTGTAGTGGGCATCAAGGGAACATTGAATCCTGAGTCCCACGGCTCTGTGAATGTTAATTGATTACTGTCCAAGTGTGTTTCTGTGTTTATGCATTGTGCCAAGAAGAGAGGAGTCTTCTTTATTGTATTATTTTTCCCGAGGTCAAATTTTCAGTACCGATACATCTAGCTGGTATATTCTTCTGCTATAAAAGGATATCTTAGAGACTGTGGAGCACGTGGATGTGTATGTGAGGTCGTTGAAATGCATGTCATTGTAGCTCCACATTCAATTAGGTTTCCAGATGCACCTGTTATTCACAGTATCCACGGGGAGAGGAGGGAAAGTGGTTGATCCCCACCTGATGGCTTATGGTCTAAATCTGATCTCCAGAGCTTATAAGTATGACAGGAGGTGGTACAATTAGATTCTTTGTGTCATGACTTAACCAGTGTCTGCAAGGGTGGGCTGATTCACAAAGCTGGTAGTCATGTACTGGTGGGAGGAAACATTCCCAGCTATCGCTCTGCAGATGAGCCCATGGTCAAAGCAATGTCTGTGTTGGGAGATGTGCCAGATCAACTGTCAATACCAGTGGAAATTAGTGCTGAAATGAAACTTCAATTAAAGAAGGAAATTCGACGATTTAGACAAAGTAAGTACGATAAGAATTTTTAGCAGTGAAACTACACGAAGTCTTTCCCATTCTGTGATTTAGACTAGATTCACCTGAGGTCTTGTAGCTAATCCTTTGCCAGAATTGTGTTTTCACATACTGTAGGACAGTTTCTCTTTATTTTGACTGAAATGTCCCAGTAAACGTTTTTTGTTGTTATTCTTTTACATCTTTTAATCGGTTATTGTGTACTAGAGTTCCGTTGGTGGATATGTTCAGGTGTCTGAATGAAGGCATGGAAAGCACACATACTCTGTAACATTCTAGCTCTTGAATGATTGCTGAGACACCAAGATTGAGTTCTACCTCCTCTTCATACTTTAGATATATTGAAGGGCTTTTTTTCCCCCAAATTTCTCCAGAATCTGAAATTTCCTTCAAGTAACTTGAAGGAATGGAAGGATCTGTAGAACTGCGGGACAAATTTTGTTTTATTGTCCGTCAAGGAAACAGCAAGGTGGGTATAGAGAGAAACTCTGTAGCACAGCGGGGCCCAGTGTGGTGCTGGGCAAGGGGTGTGGTTGGGCCTTGCTTGCCTTTTCTCAACCCTAGTCTTCAATCAGATTTCATGTTTTCTCTGCTGTTATTAGATTGATATTATCTAAGTCCCTCTCACTCTTCCAAGTTCAAGAAGACTTCTGTTCACACTGGATTTTGAGGTAGGACATGACCTCAAAATACTGATACTCTTTGTGTTTGCTGGATTGTCCCTCACCAAAATGGTCCATTTTCTATTCCCTTGTAGATTGTGAACTTCCTTTTCTGTCCCCCACAGTGCCTTCCACGTTACGGTTCTTTGGGTATCTTTTGGTTAATGACTTGTCTCTTTATTTTCAGATTTAAAAGACAAGACTTAGTAAGGCACCTGCAGAAGGTGCCAGAAAAATTAGAACCTGACCACCTTCTCAAGAAAGATAATTACACCCCAAACTTATAATTCTGTTTTCAAGTTATCAATGTGTAACATGAACCAGTTGAATCTTAGAATGGCAGTGGATATTGGTCATGCCTTTCAGTACACGTTAGTTAAGAAAATTGTCTACTTGAGGTTATGAAAAAGCTTTGGAACTTTAATGTTATAAATTTCTGTTAGTAAAGTTTGCTTTAACAATGCATTTAAAAAGTAAATTTGTTATTTGTCTGTTTGTTTTCTCTCTGAAGTGGAGGAATGCCCTGAAGTCACTGGCCTACAGTATATCCTAGCTCCTCAGCAGCTCACAGACCTGTAGCTTGTATTTGTACTTGTCTTCTACACAAGCCATTTCTTTCTTAAAATTTTATATTTTATGTAACCTCTACACCCAACATGGGGCCTGATTCACAACCCTGAGATCAAGAGTCATGTGCTGCACTGACTGAGCCAGCCAGCACCGTATACAGTCTCCATTTCTTTTCCTTTTGCCCGAGACAGCCCCTCAGCTGGTCATATGGCTTGGCCTGAGGGGATGACTCGCAGCTTAGTTACTAATGAACTTGACTATTAGATGTCCTGCCTGAACTGAATTGCTATAATTTTCCTTTGACTTTAATCACCAACATGAGAGTGCTGAGAAAAACCCAAACATCGTGCACATGGTCCTCCTCAGCGTCTTGTGTCATGGCAGTCCTGTGTCCTTACCAGTCAGGGTTCATCTCCCCACACTGTGTAGGACCCCCAAGTTTGCCAGATGATTAAGGGAATGGAGCACTCCAGCCTGACCCCTTGGCAGAGTCTGTTTGCATTTCAGTTGGGTTATTGTTAGGGGTCTTGTGGAAAGCATTTCTCCTTTGGATAAAGACATGCAGTGCAGGAAAGCCTAACGTTGTGGGGACTAGAAGCAAAATTTGGCTACTGGATACATAAGAGTAATAGTGAGAGGAGTCCCTCACATTGCCATCCCTTCATTAATAAAGGTGTGAATCGTGTCTATGGGAGAGACATCTGCATATACTGGCCAATGTGGTAGAGGATAGACATCCTCTAAATTATATTACCCCAGCCCCTCAAGGTACTGCTGTCATGTTAGAACCATAACTGTAGGTTTAAAAGATCATTCCAGGACTTTTTTGAAACCTTCACTTCAGGATTATGAGGTAGCTAATAAACCTACTGAATTCCATAAGCATGTGCGTTGAGAAGCTATTTCCTTGTTTATAAGTGATGCTGTGTGGAATACCATAACAGTGGATAAGGCATTTTCTAAATCCCTGAATGTTGGTTTTCTCAAATATCTATGGGTGGGAGCAAGATTCATATCAAGAATCAATGTCTATTAGAGTACATAGAGCTCCCTTTCCCTAATGAATGTTGACCACAATAATCACTCTGCCAGCTGGTAGTTAGCTGACTGACCACCTGGGGGCATGGTGCCACATCAGGTCCTCAGTGTTGGTCTGTCCCGCTGGCAGATGGAGCAGTCAGCAGTATCTGCAACACCACCAGTCTTGCTGAGTGGATGTTCATGTTTATGGTCCATGCATAAATGCATCCTTGCCTCCATGACCATGATGCATCATTACTGCTTGGAAAATGGAAGGGTGCACCTAGTGATGTGTGAAGGTGGTCCTAGGAGCTCAGAGTAGCTTTATCCTAGAGACAGCAGAGGAAAGGGGACCACAGTCCTCCAACCTTAAGAAACTAGAGGTGCCAATTACTTGGAAGGGCTTGGAAGTGGTTTCTCTCTCTTGAGTCTCCAATTAATGAGCTAGCATGGCCAAAACCTTGAGTTCAATTGCGTGAGACCTTAAGCAGAGAACCCAGTTGAGCCTGCCTGAGGTTCGGACCTATGGGACTCCTCGATCATACATTTGTGTCATTTCACACTGCTAAATATGGGGTAACATATTATGTACTACTAATTGGAGGGGGAGATGAACCATGAGAGACTGTGGACTCTGACAAAGGAACTTAGGGTTTTAGCAGGAAGGCGGGTGGGGGGTTGGGTGAGCCTGATGGTGGGTATTTTTTTTTTTAATTTACTTGATAGAGATCACAAGTAGGCAGAGAAGCAGGCAGAGAGAGAGGAGGAAGCAGGCTCCCCACTGAGCAGAGAGCCCCATGCGGGGGCTCGATCCCAGGACCCTGAGATCATGACCTGAGCCGAAGGCAGAGGCTTAACCCACTGAGCCACCCAGGCGCCCCCCTGATGGTGGGTATTAAGGAGGGCATGTATTGCCTGCAGCACAGGGTGTGGTGCATAAATAATGAATCTTGGAATACCGGGGAAAAAAAACTACCAAAAAAAAAAGTATATAATGGAGAAAAAGAAAACTAATATGCTGAAAAAATAGAATTAAATTAAAAAAAAGAAATCTAATATGGACAAATGCCTGCATATTGGATTGTCCCAACTGAAAATCAGGAATGATGATTTTTCTTTTTCAGTCAAGTGGTCACCCAGATCTCCCTATGAGGCCATAGGTGTAGGGTCAGAGAACTTCATTCTTCTGGGCCCCACTCCAAGCTAGCCAACTCTCAGGTCACTTGTTAGGGGTTGTAGTATCACAAAACTATAAACCTATGTGCTATCACTAGCACCTCATAGACCTACCCTTTGCTGTATCTCTTTTCTAATGTTAAGAACGTTGAGATTTGTCTATTTGCTGTTCGCTGTAGAAGCACAATCTTGTTCTGCCCCAAAATACTAAATCTCTAGACATATCACTATGTTGCAATGCCTCTGATTTTATGTAAGACTTATTTCC
The DNA here is from genome assembly GCA_003697995.1 of Taxidea taxus jeffersonii. NCBI lineage: Eukaryota > Metazoa > Chordata > Mammalia > Carnivora > Mustelidae > Taxidea > Taxidea taxus. The sequence continues at coordinate 7,211 of ML096469.1, read as the reverse complement.
TGTGTTCTGTCTTTCAAGTGTGTTGCCAGTGTGTCTATTAGTTTCTACTTCTCCATCACAATGATGTCATCAATGAAAGGAACAGTATGGTGTCTGTTACAAGAGAATGGTGATCAAGTTCCCTAAGGAACAGTTTCTGACATTAGCTCAGAGTTGATATAAACATGAGGTAGGAAGTGATGGTGCCTTTTCCAGCTGAAGGCAAGGTCTTTCTGGTGATATTTTCTAAAAGAGAGAGAAAAAAAGCATTTGCTCAACCAAATAGATGAACCTGATGCCAGGAATGTGTTGATGGCTAACACAATGGAGCCACAAGTGACACAGCTCTTGTAATTGAAGTCAACAACCAACTAAGTTTATAGTTCGTTGTCATTCTCCAAGATCTATACGTTCTGCACATGTCAAATAGGTAAGACGAAAAGGACATGTTCATCAAATTCTTGATGGTGCCACCAATCATCACTGGGTAGGTTAGGGGAAAACCTGAGACCACTGAGAGATTGTACTGAGGTGAAATTCCATTAATGACCTGACTTCCATTGTCCCTCTGTGTGCCTGATGGACCACAGTGATGCTTTGGGTCTCCTGGAATTAGTGTCATTCTGATCTAGTATTGCATAATCTTCAAGAATTCTGATTAGTATCTAACTTTTCCACTGTGCCCTGCCATGCTAGTAGTTGGCCAAAGATCCATCAGGGGGAAGGTTGGGGTAACAATTAACAGCATAAATATTTGGCAGTGTAGCATGGTCCTTCCTCAAGGGCAAGCCCACAGTACTATCTGACCAACAGAGAAGAAAAGGGCCACACAGAGCTCTTTACAGATGCCTGGGCACCCCCCCCCCCCACCGAAAATAGTTACCAGAGTCTTGGCGAATGTTATGTCTTTTGGATTTGTTACAGGGAAAGGATGTCAAGAAATGATCCTTGATCATTCGGCAGTCTCTGTTGGACTGCATCCTTATCTGATGCTGGAGCAGAGCTGGAATTCAGAAACAAGAGATCAGAAGCAGGCCAGAAGCCACAGACATGAGCCTCATGCCCCACAAAGACCTACTGATGCCCATGAGTGTACCTTTTTCTTCCACCTTGGGGAAGAGGGTGTTTGGTAGAGACCAGGGCCCTCCCCAAGGACTAACTGCCAAGGCCCTTTACTCTGATTCACGTTAAGATATCTCCTCCTCAGTGAGGCTTTCCCTGACAACCCCATTAAAGTTACTGTCCACCCATTTGCATTTCTCCACCCAATTTTTACTTTGTGCAGAGTACTTACCACTACATGACAGTTGTTCTACTTGTCTAGTGTCTCATGGAAGATCCATGATAGAGTGTCTAGTTCACTGTTCTTTCCAACCTAGAAAACAGGTGCCACTTAGACAGTTTCTAGCAAATACCAAATGAATTATTTCTAATCCTCAGGACCAGCCTGTGAGGTTGATGCTGTCAGGAACCTCAGTTTGCAGTAGGGGATGTGGAAACACAAAGAGGTTAGGTACATAGCCCCAGGTCATAAGCAATATATGCTCATGGGTGGACCTGGAGCAATCACTCAGGGCCAGCTCTGGCCTGAAGCTAAGTTCTTTCCACTCCTCCAGTACTGTCCCCAGACTCCACAGCCTCCAGATACCCCTGGCCCACAGTCTGTGGTCCTTATTTGTCATCTGACCCTGGCTCTGGAACATTCTCTGCTTACTCTCCCTTCCTGATAGGAGATCCAAGGAGAGGGAGGGCCTTGCTTTCATCTGCCTCAGGCTCTCCCTCAGTTCTTCAGCCCTGAGGATTTCCAGGAAGACCTACCCTGTCAGACAGGAATAAAATTCTGTCCCTCCACTAATCTCTGGCCCACAGGGGAGTCTACTTTCTGTGTGTTCCCCAAATGAGATCACTGACCACCAGTGAATGGGCCACCCTATACTTCTCTCTGGCCCAGAGCCTGTAGCCTCTCCGAGGTACTAGGTCATGCCTGTCTCCTATAGGCAGCACCAATCCTGAGCAGAACCTTTCCCGAGGACCTCAAACGTGCCAGGGTGGGCTTTGGTTTCTTACCATGCTCCTCACCACAACCACTACAGCCACCTTATGAGGCAGAGGCCATGAATTCCACTTAAAGCCTAAGGACACTGATCCCCTAGAGAGCCTGTCCTTACTCCAGGTCTGGCAGCTGGCTGGGAGATGAATCCAGAGTGAATCCCAGTGTCCCTTAGTCCATGGCATGTGCTCTTGAGAATGGCACAGCACCGTGCCCCTGCTTCACAAAGGAAACCTGGATTCCTTAAGAAACTGATATCTACAGACTAACAAGTGCCAGGACTTTCCCTTCCCAAGTGAAGAAGTTGTGAACCTTAAAAATAAAACTGTCAGCTATTGGGGTGCCTGGGTGGCTCAGTGGGTTAAGCCTCTGTCTTTGGCTCAGGTCATGGTCTCAGGGTCTTGGGATCAAGCCCCACATCAGGCTCTCTGATCAGCAGGGAGCCTGCTTCCCCCCTCTCTCTCCCCCGCCCTGCTTGCCTCTCTGCCTACTTGTGATCTCTCTCTTTGTGTCAAGTAAATACACAAAATCTTTAAAAAACCTGTCAGTTATTTTGCCAGCAAAAGGCATCTATTTGGGAGAAGCAGAGAATAACAATCCATAACAAGCAAGCTACAGCAAAACCATAGGCAAGTCCTAGAGAACAAGGAAGATGAAGACCCTTTGATCGATGAGAGGGGGCAGCTGTAAACTAAAAGTCCACTGGAGGAAACTGGGATTTGGAAGTAGAGCGACTTCTCATTGGTTGGGCTGTGACTGCCCTTCACTGGCTGGGCTGTGAGTGTCCCTCATTGGCTAAGCTATGACTGTCCCTTATTGGCTGGGTTGTGACTCCCTCATTGGCTGAGGTGTGATAGTATCTCATTGTTTTAACTATGATTGTTTCTCACTGGGTAAGCTGCAAATGTCCCTCATTGGCTGGGCTCTATCAGTCATTGGCTGAGTTGTGACAGCTTCTCATTGGCTGGGCGGTGACTGTATTGCATCAGCTGAGCTGTGACTCTTCCTCATTGGTTGAGCTAGTACCCGTCTCTCAGAGGCAGGGCTGTTGCTGGGGTGGAGGAAGAAAACCTTTCTTCCTCACACTAGGATAGTAAAGCAGTGTCTGAAGTAGTTTGGATTTGCAAGATTCCTCTCTTCTTGTTGGATTCACAATTGGTCTCAGCTGATTGGGGATTAGAGCACCCTTCCCGGCCTCTGTACCCAACTTACTGAGGTTTCTTTATATTAATTTTACTAAGTGCATGACAAGACTGCCTTTCATCTCCAGTGCACCACAAGGCCTTCCCGATTTAAGTGACCAGTGCAGAAGGCTGAGTGCTCCTAGGCAGAAAATTTCTTTTTTTTAAAATTATGTTATGTTAGTCACCATTCAATACATCATTAGTTTTTGATGTAGTGTTCCAAGATTCGTTGTTTACATATAACACCCAGTCCTCCATGCAACCCATGCTTTCCTTAATACCCACCACCAGACTCAACCATCCCTCCATCCCTCTCCCCTCAAAAACCTTCAGTTTGTTCCTCAGAGTCCATGGTCTCTCATGGTTCGTCTCCCCCTCCAATTTCCCCCAACTTCCTTCTCTTCTCCATCTTCCCTATGTTTTCCGTGTTTTTCCTTATGCTCCAGAAATACACGAATCCATAAGATATCTGACTCTCTCTGCTTGACTAATTTCGCTCAGCATAATTGCTTCCAGTCCCGTTTAACCATGGCCTTGAACCATTCAGCCATGAAGGATGGCAAGTGCAATCATGGAAGGGGCAGTTGAAAAGATTAATGTTTGTGTCCAAGAACACTCAGGACCCTCACCTTCCCATCCCTGCCCCTGCACTACAGCTACCCTGGCCTGCAGCTTCTCTGCACGTGGCAGCCTGCGCCCATAGGGGGCCTTTGCAGTGGACTTCCCCCTGCCTCAATCTCCCTTCCAGAGTCTTTTTTTAAAAAAAATTTATTTATTTATTTGACAGAGAGAGATCACAAGTAGGTAGAGCAGCAGACAGAGAGAGAGGGGAAGCAGGCTCCCTTCTGAGCAGAGAGCCCGATGTGGGCCTCGATCCCAGGACCCCAAAATCACGACCCGAGCTGAAGGCAGGTGCCCTACCCACTGATCCACCTAGGCGCCCCTCCATTCCAAAGTCTTGCCATCCTTCCTCTCTCTCCTTAAATGTCACCTCCTCAGAGAGGCACTGTGTTGTCCCATCTAAAGAGCTTCAGGGGCGCCTGGGTGACTCAGTGGGTTAAGCCTCTGTCTTCTGCTCAGGTCATGATCTTGGGGTCCTGGGATTGAGCCTCGCATCAGGCTCTCTGCTCAGCAGGAAGCCTGCTTCCCCCTCTCTCTCTGCCTGCCTCTCTGCCTCCTTGTGATCTCTGTTTGTCAAGTAAATAAATAAAATTTTTTAAAAAAATAAAGACCCTCAGTTGTATATACCACATCTTCTCTATCCATTTGTCAAAAAAAGTCAGATAACATGATTTCCCCCATATGTTCAATTTAAGACACAAAACAAATGGACAAAGAAAAAAAGAGACAAACCAAGAGCAGACACTTAAGAATAGAGAACAACCTGGTGGTTACCAAAGGAGGGGGGTAGGTGAAATAGGTAAAGGGGATTAAGAGTCCACTTATCATGATGAGCAGTGAGTAATGTACAGAATTGATGAATCACTATATGCATCTAGAACTAATTTATCACTATGCTAATTATATTAGAATTAAGGAAATAAAAATATATTTTTGAAAGTCACTGAAAAGATATTGTAAAATTGAAAGATACGTGTCCCTTAACTCAAAATATTATTTTCAATTTGAATATTTTTGTACCCAAATAGAATTTATTATTATTTGACTTTCTGGCTTTCATGGTAGCAAACTCATCAATCATATTTTCAACCTATACTTCTTTGGCAATGTCCTTTTTGATGAGCAAAATGCCATGTGTGCCAACTTGTCCTGCCAACTGATGATCTCTAATGATCTTTATTTAACTTCAGCTTACTGGGAGTTCTTTTGCAGGATGCTGCTGTGATCCGTGTTGTTCAATAAAAATCGCAAGACTGGGGTGCCTGGGTGGCTCAGTGGGTTAAGCCTCTGCCATCCGCTCAGGTCATGATTTCAGGGTCCTGGGATTGAGCCCCACAATGGGCTCTCTGCTCAGCAGGGAGCCTGCTTCCCCCTCTCTCTCTGCCTGACTTTCTGCCTACTTGTGATCTCTCTCTCTCTGTCAAGGAAATAAAATCTTTAAAAAAATCGTAAGACTACTTCTACATTTCGACAAGAGTGGACAAAGGAAAATTCATGATTCAGATTTATAAGATTCAAACACAATTCTGATGTGTTACAAAGTCCAGATACTGTCTCTGCTTTAAAGTAATTGCTATCCATGAAATTTCTACAGAACTTATATTGTCTTCACATTTATGAATCACAGCAGTCACTTCTTTTTTTAAAATCAGATGTATTCATACAGAGTAATGTTTTTCTGTTAAAAATTCCAAGCCCTGAGGACACTTCATTTAATTTGAAATATCTGCATTTGAATGTGAAATTAGTACATTTGTTGCTCCCTAATTTCTATTTGATATATACTTCCCCCTTAAAAATTGAATCTATCATGTGATGATTTGTGCATTTCTTTTTTTAAAAGGGATTTTATTTATTTCTTTGAGAGAGAGACAGTGAGAGAGAGAGCATGAGAGGGGATAAGGTCAGAGGGAGAAGCAGACTCCCCTTGGAGCTGGGAGCCTGATGTGGGACTCGATCCTGGGACTCCAGGATCATGACCTGAGCTGAAGGCAGTCACCCAACCATCTGAGCCACCCAGGCACTCAATTTGTGCATTTCTAAGTTCTATACTTATCTTCCGTTCACCGGGCACTCAAGAAATATATTCCCATCTTTGCTATGGCTACATAGGCATCAAACACACTTTAAAAGTTACTTTCTTTGTAACTTTCTTTGAAAGTTAGTTTCATTCATGTATTCAAGGCCTTTTTAAAAGCAAATGGCTTTATTCTGATGTCCATTAGCATGGTAAATTGTTTTCCACCCCTTCACTTTCAATCTGGAGGTGTCTTCAGGTCTAAAAGGAGTTTCTTATAGGCAGCATAATGATGGGTTTTGTTTTTTTTATCCATTCTGAAACCCTGTGTCTTTTGATTGGGGCATTTAGCCCATTTACATTCAGGGTAACTCCTGAGAGATATGAATTTAGTGCCATTGTATTGCCTGTAAGGTGGTTGTTACGGTATATTGTCTCTGTTCCTTTCTGATCTAATACTTTTAGGGTCTCTCTTTGCTTAGATGACCCCTTTCAATATTTCCTGTAGAGCTGGTTTGGTGTTTGCAAATTCTTTCAGTTTTTGTTTGTCCTGGAAGCTTTTGATCTCTCCTTCTATTTTCAGTGATAACCTAGCTGGATATAGTATTGTTGGCTGCATGTTTTTCTTGTTTAGTGCTCTGAATATATTATGCCAGTTCTTTCTGAAGAAAGCTGGGGTGGCAATCCTTATATCAGATCAATTAGATTTTAAGCCAAAGACTATAATAAGAGATGAGGAAGGACACTATATCATACTCAAAGGGTCTGTCCAACAAGAAGATCTAACAATTTTAAATATCTATGGCCCTAACATGGGAGCAGCCAACTATATAAACCAATTAATAACAAAATCAAAGAAACACATTGACAATAATACAATAATAGTAGGGGACTTTAACACTCCTCTCACTGAAACGGACAGATCATACAAGCAAAAGATCAACAAGGAAATAAAGGTCTTAAATGACACATTGGAGCAGATGGACATCACAGATATATTCAGAACATTCCATCCCAAAGCAACAGAATACACATTCTTCTCTAGTGCCCATGGAACATTCTCCAGAATAGATCACATCCTGGGTCATAAATCAGGTCTCAACCGGTATCAAAAGATTGGGATCATTCCCTGCATATTTTCAGACCACAATGCTCTGAAGCTAGAACTCAATCACAAGAGGAAATTTGGAAAGAGCCCAAATACATGGAGACTCAACAGCATCCTTCTAAAGAATGAATAGGTCAACCAGGAAATTAAAGAAGAATTGAAAAAAATCATGGAAACCAATGATAATGAAAACACAATGGTCCAAAATCTGTGGGACACAGCAAAGGCAGTCCTGAGAGGAAAATATATAGT
>ML096468.1:12593-54253 GCA_003697995.1 Taxidea taxus jeffersonii | reverse complement strand
TCCATCAAAATCCTTGAGGAGAACACAGGCAGCAACCTCTTCGACCTCAACCATAGCAACTTCTTCCTAGCAACAACGCCAAAGGCAAGGGAAGCAAGGGATAAGGTTTTTAATTTTTTAAGATTTTATTTATTTATTTGAGAGAGAGACAGAGACAGAGACAGAGATAGAGATAGCAAGAGAGAGCATGAGTATGAAAGAAAGGGAGAAGTAGGTGTTCAGGGAGACTGACACGGGGCTCCATCCTAGAACACTGGGATCATGACCTGAGCTGAAGGCAAATGCTTATCACTGAGCCAGCCAGGCAGCTCAGGTTTTTCATATAGAGTATCATGTTATTTGCAAATAGTAAACGTTTGACTTCTTCATTGCTGATTCAGATGCCATTTCTTTCTTTCTTTCTTTCTTTCTTTCTTTCTTTCTTTCTTTCTTTCTTTCTTTCTTTCTTCTTTTTTTCTTTCTTTCTTACTTTCTTTCTTTTATTCTCTTGTCTGATTGCTATGGCTAAGTACTATGTTAAATAACAGTACTATGTATTCCAGTACTATGTTAAATAACAATAGTGAGAACGGACGTCCCTGCCTTGTTCCTGACTGGAGAGAAAAAAGTCTCCATTTTCCCCCATGGTGGATAATATTAGCCCTTAGTTTTTCACATATGGAGTCTGTTCTCTCTAAAACTACTTTGTTGAGGGCTTATCCCAATGCATTTCTGCATCTGTTGAAATGGTTCATGGTTCTTTACTTTTATTAATGTTGTGTATCACATTGATTGCTTTGCAAATATTGAACCACACTTGCAGCCATGAAATAAATCCCACTTCATCCTGTTGAATGATAATGTTAATGCATTGTTGAATTCAGTTTGCTAGTATTTTATTGAAAATTTTGGCATCCATGTTGACCAGAGATATTGGCCTGTAGTTCATTTTTTAGTGGAGTCATTATCTGATTTTTGGTGTCAGGGAAATAGCCTCATAGAATGAATCTGGAAGACTTTTTTATTTTTGATAATTTGAGAAGAGTATTTATGAATTCGTTCATAGGCAGAACTCACCTGTGAAGGTATCTGGCCACAATAAACTTGTGTTTATTGGGATTATTATTTTTTTTTTGACTACTGATTCCATTTATTTACTGGTATTGATTAGTCTGTATAAGTTTCTATTTCTTCCTGCTTCAGTTTTGATATTTATGTTTATAAAAATTTATCCATTTTTTCTAAGTTGTCCAGGTTGTGTAGTTTTTCATAGTATTATTGAATGTATTTATGTGGTGTTGATTGTTATTTCAATTTTATTTGCTTAGTCTTTTCCTTTTTCTTTTTCATAAGTCTGGCTAGAGGTTTATCAAATTTGTTAGTTTTTTCAATAAATCAGCTCCTGGTTTCATTGATCTTTTCTAGTGTTTTTGTTTTGTTGTTTTGTTTCTATATCATTTATTTCTGCTGTAAGTTTTACTATTTACTTTCTTCTGCTGTTTTAGCTTAGGCTTTTTTTTTTCTTTTTTAGGCTCTTTTAACTGTAAGGACAGGATGTATATTTAATAGGTTTCTTGCTTCTTGAGGTAGGCCTTTATTGCTTTACAATTCCCTCTTTGGACTCATCTTCCTATGTCCCAAAGTTTTTTGGACTGTCATGCAATTATTTCCATTTTTCAAGAAAGATTGTTTATGTGTGTGTGTGTGTGTGTGTGTATAATTTTTAAAAAAAATATTTAACAGAGAGAAAGATCACAAGTAGCAGAGCAGCAGAGAGAGAAGGGGAAGCAGGCTCACTGCCGAGCAAAGAGTCTGATGTGGGACTCCATCCTACGACCCTGAGACCATGACCTGAGCCTAAGGCAGAGGCCTAACCCACTGAGCCACTCAGATGCCCCTGTATTTATTTATTTATTTGAAAGAGAGAGATAGCATGAGCAGGGACAGGGGCAGAGTGAGAAGCAAACTCCTTGATGAGCAAGGAGCCCAATGAAGGGCTTGATCCCAGGACCCCAAATCATGGCCCGAGCCAAAGACAGACACTTATGTAAGTGAGCCACCAAGGTGCCCCTCCATGTCCATTTTAATTTATTTACATGTATTTTTAAAAATTTATTCTTTCTTTTGGTATCGGTTGAGCCCTGATTTGTGACCCAGTATGTGGTCTATTCTGGAAAAGGTTCCATGTGCACTCGAGAGGAAGGAGTATTCTGTTTTGTTAGGGTAGAATGTTCTGTATATATCTATGAGGTCCATCTGGTCCAATGCGTCATTCAATGCTCTTGTTTCTTTATTGATTATTCTGCTTGGGTGATCTGTCTATTACTGAGAGTGGCATGTGAAGATCTCCTACTATTAATGTATTCATAGCAATATGACTCTTTATCTAGATTAACAGTTTTCTTATTGAATTGTCTGCTCTCATATTGGGGGCATAAATATTTACAATTGTTAGACCTTCTTAGTAGATAGTCCCTTTAAGAATTATGTAGTGTCCTTCTGTATCTCTGACTACACTATTCAGTTTAAAATCTAATTTATCTGATATGAGAATCACTACCCCAGCCTTCTTTTGAGGTCCATTGGCATGAAAGATGCTTCTCCATCCCTTCACTTTCACTCTGTATGTATCCTTAGGTTCAAAATGTGTCTCTTGTAGACAACATATGGATGGGTCCTATTGTTTTATCCAATCTGCAACCCTGTGTCATTTTATGGGAACTTTTAGGCCATTCACATTGAGAATGATTATTGAGAGATAAGTTTTTATTGACATCGTGTTGCCTTTGAAGTCTTTCCTTCTGTAGATTGTCTCCACGTATTTCTGTTCAATGATATTCTTAGGATTTTTCCTCTTTTATAGAACCCCCCTTAATATTTTCTGCAGTGTTGGCTTGGTGGTCGCATATTCTTTTAAACCTTGGCGGTGTTGGGAGCTCTTTATTTCTCCATCCATTTTGAATGTCAGTCTTACTGGATAAAGGAGGAGGAGGAGAAGGATAAAGTATTCTTGGCTGCATGTTCTTCTCATTTAGTGCCCTGAATACATCTTGCCAGCCCTTTCCGGCTTGCCAGGCTTCTGTAGACAGGTCTGACGTTATTCTGATGGGCTTTCCTCTGTACATAAGGAACTTCTTTGTCCTAGCTGCTTTCAAGAGGTCCTGTCTACAATTATAATTCCTCATTCTTACTATCAGGTGTCTTGAGGTCTTTCTAGATTCTATAATCTTGTGAGGGGAGACCTTTCTGCCTCTAGTACATGAATGCTGGTTCCATTTGCAAGATTGGGAAATTTTCATGGAGAATTTGTTCAACTATATCTTCTAGTCTTCTTTCTTTCTCCTCCCCCTCAGGGATTCCAATAATTCTGACGTTGGAACATTTCATGACGTCCTTTATTTCCCTAATTCCGTTTTCGTGGCTTCTAAGCTATTTGTTCTGGCTTCCTCCTGATCCTTTCCATCTGTTTCTCCTCCAGATCACTAATTTCTATCTTCTGTCCCAGTTACCCTAGATTTTAGAGAATTTAGATTAGATTGGAATTCACTGGGGACATTGGGAACATCACCCCTGGTGGCTTTCACTTCTGCCCTAATCGATTCCATTTTGTCAGCCATGGCTTTCTCCAACCTATCTATTGCCTGGATAATTGTTAGCCTGAATTCCCTTTCCAACATATTGTCTAAGTCCATAGCCATTAGCTCTGTTGCAGGAAGCCCAGCCTCAGAATTTTTTCTTCTGTTGGGCATTCCTCCTCCTAGTCATTTTGGTGAGAGATGGCTGAAAAGATGTAGCTGAATGTATTGACCATGGTGCAGGCAAGGTGCACCCTGGAACACTTCTGAGCAATCAAGAGTCCCCACCCAAAAGAAAGAAAAAAAGAAATGGGCGGGGAGAAATATAAAATAAAAGAGAAGGCCCAGCCCAAATGGGCCCCAAAGTAAGATTTATGAAGTATACAAACAAAAACAGACAAACAAAAAGACTGAAAAAAGTAGATGATAAGAGAAAAAATATATATAAGAACAAAACAAAACAAAATTATTCCCTGCATATTCTTAGACCACAATGCTTTGAAACTGGAGCTCAATCACAAGGAAAAGTTTGTAAGGAACTCAAACAACTGGAAGTTAAAGACCACCTTGCTTAAGAATGCTTGGATCAACCAGGAGATCAAAGAAGAACTTAATCTATGGAAACCAATGAGAATGAAGACACGTTAGCCCAAAACCTATGGGATACAGCAAAGCTGGTCCTAAGGGGGAATCACACAGCCATCCAAGCCTCCCTCAAAATAATTGAAAAATCCAGAATACACCAGCTGTCTCTGCACCCTAAAGAACTGGAGAATCAACAGTAAATTAAGCCAACTCCACACACAAGAAGGGAAATAATCAAAATTAGAGCAAAGATCAATGAGATAGAAACTAGAGACACAATAGAATGTATCAGTGAAACTAGAAGCTGTTTTTTTGGAAGAATCAATAAGATCGATAAACCATTGGTCACACTAATCCAAAAGAAAAGAGAGAAGGCCCGAATTAATAAAATTATGAATGAAAAGGGAGGGATCACCACTAACACCAAGGAAATAGAAACAATCATCAGAAGTTATTATCAACAGTTATATGCCAGTACGTTAAGCAACCTGGATGAAATGGAAGGATTCCTGGAAACTATAAACTTCCAAAATTGAACCCGGAAGAAATTAACAACCTGAATAGACCAATATCTAGTAATGAGATTGAAGCAGTGATCAAAAACCTCCCAAAAAATAAGAGCCTAGGACCTGATGGATTCCCTGGGGAATTCTATCAAACCTTCGAAGAAGAAATAACACCTATTCTCCTGAAGCTTTTTTAAAAAACTGAAGCAGAAGGAAAACTTCCAGACTCTTTTTATGAAGCCAGCCTGATCCCAAAACCAGGCAACGATCCCACCAAGAAGGAGAATTTCAGACCATTATCACTGATGAATACGGATGCTAAGATTCTCAACAAGATCCTAGCTCATAGGATCCAACAGCACATTTAAAATATTATCCACCATGATCAGGTGGGATTCATCCCTGTGTTGCAAGGATGGTTCAACATTCGCAAATCAATCAATGTGATAGAACAAATCAATAAGAGAAGAGAGAAGAATCACATGGCCCTCTCAATTGATGTAGAAAAAGCATTTGACAAAATCCAGCATCTGTTCCCGACTAAAATGCTTCAAAGTATAGGGATAGAGGGGACATTCCTGAACTTCATAAAATCTATCTATGAAAAACCCACAGCAAATATCATCTTCAATGAGAAAAAGATGACAGCCTTCCCTTTCAGATCAGGAACACGACAAGGATGCCCACTCTCACCACTCTTGTTCAACATAGTATTAGAAGTCCTAGCAACAGCAATCAGACAACAAAGAGAAATAAAAGGTATCCAAATTAGCAATGAAGAAGTCAAATTCTCTCTCTTCACAGATGACATGATACTTTATGTGGACAAACCAAAAGACTCCACCCCCAAACTACTAGAACTCATACAGCAATTCAGTAATGTGGCAGGATACAAAGTCAATGTACAGAAATAAGTTGCATTCTTATACACTAACAATGAAAATACAGGTAGAGAAATTAGAGAATCGATTCCATTTACTATAGCATGAAGAACCATAAGATACCTGGGAATAAACATAACCAAAAAGGTAAAGGTTCTGTACTCGAGGAACTACAGAACACTCATGAAAGAAATTGAAGAAGACACAAAAAGATGAAAGACCATACCATGCTCTTAGATGGGAAGAATAAACATTGTTAAAATGTCTATACTACCTAGAGCAATCTATACTTTTAATGCCATTCTGATCAAAATTCCACCGGTATTTTTCAAAGAGCTGGAGCAAATAATCCTAAAATTTGTATGGAATCAGAAGAGATCCCGAATTGCTAAGGAAATGCTGAAAAAGAAAAACAAAACTGGCAGCATCACGTTACCTGATTTCAAGCTCGACTACAAAGCCGTGATCACCAAGACAGCATGGTACTGACATAAAAACAGACATATACACCAGTGGAACAGAGAGAGGCCAGATATGGACCCTCAACTCTATGGTCAAATAATCTTCGACAAAGCAGGAAAAAATATCCAGTGGAAAAAAGACAGTCTCTTCAATAAATGGTACTGGGAAATCTGGAAAGCTATATGTGGAAGAATGAACATCAATCATTCTCTTACACCATACACAAAGATAAACTTGAAATGGATAAAAGACATCAACATGAGACAGGAATCCATCAGAATCTTAGAGGAGAAACATAGGCAGTAACCTCTTCCATATCAGCCACAGCAACTTCTTTTAAGATATGTCTCCAAAGGCAAAGGAAACAAAAGCAAAAAAGAACTTTTGGGACTTCATCAAGATCAAAAGTTTCTGCACAGAAAAGGAAACAGTCAACAAAACAAAGTGGCAACCCATGGAATGGGAGAAGATCTTTGTAAATGACAGTACAGACAAAAGGCTGATATCCAGGATTTATAAAGAACTTTTCAAACTCAACACACGCAAAACAGATAATCATGTCAGAGAACGGGCAGAAGACATGAACAGACACTTCTTCAATGAAGACATACAAATGGCTATCAGACACATGAAAAAATATTCATCATCACTAGCCATCAGGGAGATTCAAGTCAAAACCACATTGAGATACCACCTTACACCAGTTAGAATGGCCAAAATTAGCAAGGCAGGAAACAACGTGTGTTTGCAGAGGATGTGGAGAAAGAGGAACCCTCTTACGCTGTTGGTGGGAATGCAGCCAATTTGGAGAACAGTGTGGAGATTCCCTAAGGAATTAAAAATAGAGCTTCCTTATGACCCTGTAATTGCTCTATTGGGTATTTACCCCAAAGATACAGATGTAGTGAAACAAAGGGCCATCTGTACCCCAATGTTCATAGCAGCAATGGCCACGGTCGCCAAACTGTGGAAAGAACCAAGATGCCCTTCAACGGACGAATGGATAAGGAAGATGTGGTCCATATACACTACGGAGTATTATGCCTCCATCAGAAAGGATGAATAGCCAACTTTTGTATCAACATGGATGGGACTGGAAGAGATTATGCTGAGTGAAATAAGTCAAGCAGAGAGAGTCAATTATCATATGGTTTCAACTTATTTGTGGAGCATAAGAAATATCATGGAGGAAATGAGGAGATGGAGAGGAGAAAGGGTTGAGGGAATATGGAGGGGGAGATGAACCATGAGAGACTATGGACTCTGAAAAACAATATGAGGGTTTTGAAGGGGGGGGGGGGGGGGGGGGGGGGAGCCTAGTGGTGCATATTATGGAGGGCACGTATTGCATGGAGCACTAGGTGTGATGCATATAAAATGAATTATGTTACACTAAAATGAAATTAAATTAAAAAAAAAACTATTCTTTGATTTCCTGGTTGAACTTTTCATTGTTTAGTAGCATGAACCTTAGCCTTCATGTGTTTGTGCTCTTTCTGCTTTTTTTTTTTTCTTGTGGTTGACTTCTAATTTCATTCTCATCATGTCAGAAAAGGTGCATGATGATCATTTCAGACTTTTTGTTTTGTTTCAAATTTGTTTTGTGACCAAATATGTGATCTCTTCTGGAAAATTTCTCATTTATAATTGAAAATAATGTGTATTCTTGTGTGTTAAGTTTGAATGTTGTGTATGTATCTGTTAAGTCCATCTGATCCAGTATGTCATCGAAAGCCATTGTTTCCTTGTTGATTTTCTGCTTAGGTCATCTGTTCCTTGATGTAAATAGGTTGTTAAAGTCCCATACTATTATTGTCTTATTATCAATTAACTTCTTTGGGTTTGTTTTTAAATGTTACAAATATTCGGTCCTCCAGTGTGAGTGCATAGCATTTACAGTTGTTTTATATATTCTTGTTGAATTTTCCCCTTAATGTTTATATAATACCTTTCTGTCTCTTTTTAAAATGTTTGTTTTAAAGTCTTTTCTAACATGCAGTATAAACCAGTGTCTTAGACAAAATTCCAAGATGGAGAAATGCATATTTAAGAACAGGATGAGGACACAGCAAGAGTTGTACAAGAAACAGATATAATTAACATGCCTCTAGAATTCATTTCGCTTGCCCACCTCCTGTCCAGCAACTCTTTGTTTGCTCTATATTTGTTCTCTATAGTTGAGTCTCTTTTGGTGTTCCTCCCTCTCATTTTTCCCATTACCTGTGTTTTGTTTCTAAATTCTATATGTGAGTGAAAACATATAGTATTTCTCTTTCTCTGAGTGACTTATTTCACTCTTGTTTCACTTAGCATAATACACTCAAACTCCACCCAGGTCATTGCAAACAACAAGATTTCATTTTTTGATAGCTGAGTAATATTCATATCACTTCTTTATCAATTCACCAGTCAATGGGCATTTCAGGTCTCTCCATAATTGTAGATAATGCTGTTATAAACATTGGGGGTGCATGTGCCTCTTGAAATCAGCATTTTTGTATCCTTTGGGTAAATACCTGGTAGTACAATTGCTTGGCCATAGGTTATTTCTATTTTTAGCTCCTTGAGGAAACTCCATACTGTTTCCCAGAGGGGCTGCACCAGTTTTATTCCCACCAAATTGTAAGAGGGTTCCCGTTTTACCACATCTTTGACACACCTGTTGTTTCCTGTGTTGTTAATTTTAGCTATTCTAACAGGTATGAGGTGATATTGTATTGTACTTTTGATTTTTATTTCCCTAATGATAAGTGATGTTGAACATCTTTTCATGAGTTGGTTAGACTTCTGTATGTCTTTGGGAAAATGTCCATTCATATCTTCTGCCAATATCTTACATGGATTATTGCTTTTGGAGTGTTGAGTTTGATGAGTTCTTTGTAGATTTTGGATACTAACCCCTTAATGGATATGTCATTTGAAAATATTTTTTCCTATTCTATAGATTGTCTTTTTGTTTTGTTGATTACTTCCCTCACTGTGCAGAGATTTTTATCTTGATAAATTCCTACTTGTTCATTTTTGTTTTTGTTTCCCTTGCTTTGGGCGATGTGTCTAATAAGAAGTTGCTATGGCCAAACACAAAGAGGTTGCTGATCTTTTCCTCTACGATTTTGCTGGCTTCCTGTCTTGCGTTTTCGTCTTTTGTCTGTTTTGGTGTGTGGTCCAGTTTCACTTTTTTTATGTAGCTGCAGAGTTTTCCCAAAACCATTTGTTAAAGAGACTGTATTTTATACATTGGATATTCTTCCTTGCTTTTTCAAAGATAAGTGACCATAGTTGTGGGTCAATTTCTGGATTTCCCCTTCTGTTCCATTGATTTATGTGTCTAATTTTGTGCTACTACCATGCTGTCTTCATGAATAAGGCTTTTTAAATAGCTTGAAGTACATAACTGTGATGTCTCCAGGTTTGTTTTTCTTTTTCAAGATCACTTTTTCTATTCAGGGCCTTCTCTTGTTCCATACAAATTTCAGGATTTTTTTTTTTTTTTTTGAAGCTGTGTAAAACATGATATTGGTATTTTTTTAAGGGATTGTATTAAATGTGTACATTACTTTGGGTAGTATAGACATTTTAACAGTAATTTGTTCTTCCACTCCATATCCACAGAATATTTTATCAATTTTCTATCATCTTCAATTTTTTCATAATTTTTAATTTTTTTTAATTTAATTTATTTTCACTGTAACAGAATTCATTGTTAATGCACCACACCCAGTGCTCCATGCAATACGTGCTGTCCATAATGCCCACCACCAGGCTCACCCAACCTCCCACCCCATGCCCCTTCAAAACCCTCAGATTGTTTTTCAGAGTCCATAGTCTCTCATGGTTCATCTTCCCCACCAATTTCCCTCAACTCCCTTCTCCTCTCCATTTCCCCATGTCTTCCATGTTATTTGTTATGCTCCACAAATAAGTGAAACCATATGATAATTGACTTTCTCTGCTAGACTTATTTCACACAGCATAATCTCTTCCAGTCCCGTCCATGTTGATACAAAAGTTGGGTATTCATCCTTTCCGATGGAGGCATAATACTCCAGAGTTTATATGGACCACATCTTCCTTATCCATTCATCCATTGAAGGGCATCTTGGCTCTTTCCACAGTTTGGCGACTGTGGCCATTGCTGCTATGAACATTGAGTACAGATGGCCCTTCTATTCATTACATCTGTATCTTTGGGGAAAATAGCCAGTAGTGCAATTGCAGGGTCATAAGGAAGCTCTATTTTTAATTCCTTAGGGAATCTCCACGCTGTTCTCCAAATTGGCTGCACCAAGTTGCATTCCCACCACCAGTGTAAGAGGGTTCCCCTTTCTCCACATCTTCTCCAACACACATTGTTTCCTGTCCTGCTAATTTTGGCCATCCAGCTGGTGTAAGGTCGTATCTCAATGTGGTTTTGATTTGAATCTCCCTGATAGCTAATCATGTTGAAAACTTTTTCATATGTCTGATAGCCATTTGTATGTCTTCATTGGAGAAATGTCTGTTCATGTCTTTTGCCCATTTTTTGACATGATTATCTGTTTTGCGTGTATTGAGTTTAAGAAGTTCTTTATAAATCCTGGATATCAGCCTTTTGTCTGTACTGTCATTTGCAAAGATCTTCTCCCATTACGTGGGTTGCCTCTTTGTTTTGTTGACTGTTTCCTTTGCTGTTAGCTGGGATCGTGACCTGAGCCAAAGACATATATTTAAATGACTGAACCACCCAGGCACTCCAGATGCCCTTATTTCTTAACGCAGTCATGGTGTGGTTAATATTATATTCCCAAAGTGGGTTATTTTTATCACTAATCTTCTCAAAAGTCATTAATCCCTAATCTTACTCTAATCATTACTTCCATAATGAAATGATAATTCCTTACCATGGTTATTAAAGACTTTGACGATCCAGTCCCAAACTATTCTCCTAGCTTCTCTCATAATTTACACTGCATTCTATCACATGCTGTGCCTAGTTGCTTCAGAATACATGTTTGACATGATTCAAACATATTATTTTACTCTTCCACTACTGCTTATATATATATATATATATATATATATATATATATATATATATACTATAAGGGAACAGTTAAGGATTTGGGTCCTGTGGTCAGAGTTGAAGCTCAGCTTAATATTTACCAGTGGTCTGGCCTTGGGCAGGTTATTTAATCTCTCTGATTTTTCTATAAATAATTTTACTCATTTATAGGGTGGATAATGATAGGATGGGTTATATTTTATTACATAAATTGTTTTATACCTTTTTAAAATTATGTAGATAATTTTACTCATACATATCATTTATAAGGTGGATAATGGTAATACCTACCACATAAGGTTGCCATAAAGAAATGAGATTGAAGTTCTGAAGTGTTTAGAAAAAATCGTAGAAGATAGTGAGCTTACAATAATCATTACATTTTGATGTTATTATTATTGTCATCATTTTCATCATCGTCATCGTCACCATCTCCACAAATTGGAATATTTCTTTGCCAACTCCACTTATTGATATTTTATGTTTCTGTCAACAATCAATCAAACATCACTTCTTCCAAGAAGTTTTCAGAAGTTTCCTCATGTGTTATTAAGCACTACTTTATATTTTGAGGTTAGTTATGTACTGGAAACTTTACCTCCAATAGATTACAATCTACTTTTAGGTCTTTTGCTCCACATAACACAATATCTGGCATATAGTAGGCAATCAATAAATAGATTAATTGAGCAGAAAAATCTTGTCAGATTCCATGCTCAATAATCCATTTCCCATGTGCACCCTTGCCAAGGAGGGCTGAGATGGGTTGAGGCAGGCTGAGGCATGCTGCTGGCTGGGTAGTGGGAAGATCTTGGTTGCCAGAGGGTGTGAGGGGTGAGGACTGTTGTCCTGGGGAGAACCTCCACAAGGAGGGCTTCATGCCAGCACCTGAAACGCTGATGTCTCAGGTCCTCATGGGCTCCAGCTCTGTGGCCTGGCCCACCACAGAGTATCATCACAAGAGTGTCACCACTAGGCTTACATGTCTGTGCACTCAGAGGGTGAACCTTGCCTGGATTGTGGTTGATATATTCAGCTATACATCCCCTCAACCACTTCTCACCAAAATTACTAAGAAAAGGAATACCCAACAGAGGAAAAATTCAGAGACTGTGCCCTCTCCCACAGAACTACTGGATATGGACATAAAAAATATGTCAGAAAAGGAATTCAGGATAACAATTATCCAGGCAATGGCTATGTTGGAGAAAATCATTAATGACAACATACAATCTCTAAGGGCTGTGAGAGGAAGTGAGAGCTGATGTTGCAGAAAATGCTATCAGTGAGCTCAAATATAATCTAAATACTCTACAGCTAGGGTAACTGAGGCAGAAGACAGATTTACTGATCTGGAAGACAAACTAATAGAGGAAAAAGATCAGGAGGAGGTCTGGAACAAATAGCTTAGAAACCAAGAAAACAGAATTAGAGAAATAAAAGACACCATGAAACATTCCAACATAAGAATTATTGGGATCCCTGAGGGGGTGGAGAAATAGAAAAGACAAGAAGATATAGTTGAAGAAATTCTGGATGAAATTTTCCCCATTCTGGGGAATGGAACAGATGTTCATGTCCTAGAGGAAGAAAGGACACCAAAATCAACAATCAAAAGAAATTTGTTGATTTCAAGATCAACAAATCTAGAAAGACCTCAAGACACTTAATTGCAAAACACTTCAATCATAATTTTAGACAAGAGGTTCTGAGGGCAACTTGAGGAAAGATATTTCTTACCTACAGAGGAAGGTCCATCAGAATAACATCAGACATGTTCACAAAAACCGGGCAAGCCAGAAGGGGCTGGCAAGACATATTCAGGGTACTAAATGAGAAGAACCTGCAGCCAAGATTACTTTATCTAGAAAGGTTGACATTCAAAATGGATGAAAAGATAAAGAGCTTCCAAGACTGTCAAGGTTTAAAAGAGTATGTGACCACCAACCTGGCACTACAAGAAATATTAAGGGGGTTTCTATAAAAAAAGAAAGAGCCCAAGAGTGACATAGAACAGAAATTTACAGAGACAATCTATAGAAACAAGGACTTCATAGGCAACATGTTGTCAATAAAAACTTATCTTTCAATAATCACACACAACGTGAGTAACACAAATGCTCCCATAAAATAGCACAGGGTTGCAGACTGGATAAAATGACAGGACCCGTCCATATGCTGTCTACAAAAGACACATTGGGAACAGAAAGATACATCCAGACTAAAAGTGAAGGGATGGAGAAGCATCTTTCATGCCAAGGGGCCTCAAAAAAAAAAAAAAAAAAAAAAGGTGGGGTAGCGATTCTCAGATAAATTAGATCTTAAAGATTGTAGTCAGAAATAAAGAAGAGCACTACATCATTCTTAAAGGGTCTATCCACCAAGAATATCTAACAATTGTAAATATTTATGCCCCCAATACAGGAGCAGCCAACTACATAAGCCAACTATTAATCAAAATAGCCATATTGATATGAATACATTGATTGTAGGGGATCTTAACATGCCACTCTCAGTAAAAGATAAGTCATCCAAGCAGAAAATCAATAAAGAAACAAGAGCATTGAATGACACATTGGACCAGATGGACCTCATAGATATATACAGAACATTCCACCTTAAAAAACCAGAATAATCATATTAAGCACACATGGAACATTCTCCAGCATAGACCACATACTGGGTCACAAATCAGGGCTCAACTGATACCAAAAGATTGAGATTATTTCCTGCATATTCTCAAAACACAATGTTTTGAAAATGGAACTCAAGCACAAGAAAAAGTTTGGAAGGAATTAAAACACTTGGAAGCTAAAGACCAACCTGCTTAAGAACGTTTGGATCAATGAGGAAATCAAAGAACTTAAACAATTCATGGAAACCAATGAGAATGAATACACATTGGTCCAAAACCTATGGGATACGGCAAAGGCAGTCCTAAGGTGGAAATACATAGCCATCCAAGCCTCCCTCAAAAAACTTGAAAAATCCAGAATACACCAGCTCTCTTTACATCTTAAAGAACTGGAAAATCAACAACAAATTAAGCCAACCCCGTGGATAAGAAGGTAAATAATCAAGAATAAAGCAAAGATCAATGAGTTAGAACCTAGGGAAACAGTAGAAGACATCAATGAAACTAGAAGCTGGTTCTTTGAAAGAATCAATGAGATAGATAAACCACTGGCCAAACCAAAAGAAAGAAAGAGGGCCCAAGTTAATAAAATTATGAATGAAAGGGGTGAGATCACAAGTAACATCAAGGAAATAGAACAATCATCAGAAATTATTATCAAGTTAATTTTTGGCATATATTTCAGTCTTATTCAAGACTGAAACAGGAAGAAATCGATAGCCTGTGTAGACCAATATCTAGTAATGAGATTTAAGTAATTATCAAAAACCTCTCAAAACACAGGAGCCCAGGACCTGACAGATTCCTTGGGGAACTATACCAAATATTCAAAGCAGAAATAATACCTATTCTCCTGAAGCTGTTTCAAAAAGTAGAAACAGAAGGAAGGAAAATTTCCAGATTCTTTATATGAAGCCAGCATCACCCTGATCCCCGAACCAGGAAAAGACCCCATTGAAAGGGAAAGTTCAGAACAATATCCCTGATGCCAAGATTCTCAACAAGGTCCTAGCTAATAGGATCCAACAGTACACTGAAAAGATCATTCACCATGACCAGGTGGTATTTATTCCTGAGATGAAAGGTGGTCCAACATTCGCAAATCAATCAATGTGATAGAACAAATCAGTAAGAGAAGAGAGAAGAACCACATGGTCCTCTCAATTGATGCAGAAAAAGCAGTTGACAAACTACAAAATACATTCCTGATTAAAATGATTCAAAGTATATATAGAGAGAACATTCCTCAACTTCATAAAATCTATGAAAAACCCACAGTGATTATCATTTTCAATGGGAAAAAGCTGACAGTCTTCTCTCTGAGATCAGGAACACAACAGGGCTGCCCACTCTTGCCACTGTTGTTCAATATAGTACTTCTGTTCAACACAGGACTTCTAGTCCTAGCAACAGCAATCAGAAAACAAAAAGAAATAAAAGGTATTCAAATTGGCAAATAAGTCAAACTCTCTCTATCTTCAGATGACATGATACTTTATATGAAAAACCCAAAAGACTCCACCCCCAAACTACTAGAACTCATACAGCAATTCAGTAATGTGGCAGAATACAAATTAATGCATAGAAATAAGTTGCTTTCTCAAACCCTAGCAAGGAAAATATAGAAAGGGAAATTAGAGGCTCAATTCCATTTACTATAGCACCAAGAACCATAAGAATAAACTAAATTTTATTAATTTAAATTTAGGGACTAAACCTAACCAAAGCAGTAAAGGATCTGTACTTGAGGAATTACAGAACACTCATGGAAGAAATTGAAGAAGACACAAAAAGATGGGAAAGCATTCCATGCTCATGGATCAGAAGAATAAACATTGTTAAAATGTCTATACTACATAATCTATACTTTCAATGCCATCTCGGTCAAAATTGCATGGGCATTTTTCAAAGTGCTGTAATAAAGAATCCTAAAATTTGTATGGAACCAGAAGAGACTCCGAAATGCTAAGGAAATGTTGAAAAAGAAAAACAAAACTGGGGGCATAATGCTGCCTGATTTCAAGCTTTACTATAAAGCTGTTATGACCAAGACAGCATGGTACTGGCATAAAAACAGACACATAGACCAGCGGAACAGAGTAGAGAGCCCAGATATAGATCCTCAATTCTATGGTCAAATAATCATTGACAAATCAGGAAAAAAAATATCCAGTGGAAAAAAGACAGTCTCTTCAATAAATGGTGCTGGGAAAATTGGACAGCTATGTGTAGAAGAATGAAGCTTGACCATTCTCTTACACCATATACAAACATAAACTCGAAATGGATAAAAGACCTCAACGTGAAGCAGTAATCTATCAAAATCCTAATGGATAATATAGGCAGTAACCTCTTCGACACTGTCCACGGCAATTTCTTTCAAGATATGTCTCCAAAGTCAGGACGCCTGGGTGGCTCAGTTGGTTAAGCGGCTGCCTTTGGCTCAGGTCATGATCCCAGCGCCCTGAAATCGAGTCCCACATCGGGCTCCTTGGTTGGCAGGGAGCTTGCTTCTCCCTCTGCCTCTGCCTGCTACTCTGCCTGTGCTCTCTCTCTCTTACAAATAAATAAACAAAATCTTAAAAAAAAAGATGTCTCCAAAGTCAAAGGAAGCAAAAGTAAAAATGAACTTTTGGGACTTATTCAAGATCAACATCTTCTGCACAGCAAAGGAAACAGTCAACAAAATGAAGAGGCAACCAAGGAATGGGAGAAGATATCCCCAAATGACACTGAAGACAAAAGGCTGATATCAAAGATCTATAAAGAACTCCTCAAACTCAACACTCAAAAAAAGATAATCACATCAAAAATTGGGCAGAAGACATGAACAGACACTTCTCCAAAGAAGACATACAAATGGCTAACAGACACATGAAAAAAATGTTCATCATCATTAGTCATCAGGGAGATTTAAATCAAAACCACATTGAGATACCACCTTATACCAGTTAGAATGGCCAACATTAACAAGACAATAACAACAAGTGTTGGAGAGGATGTAGAGAGGGGGTAATCCTTTTAGACTGTTGGTGGGAATGCAAAGTTGGTGCAACCATTTTGGAGAACAGTGTGGAGATTCCTTAAAAAATTAAAAATGGAGCTTCCCTATGACCCTGCAATTGCACTACTGGGTGTTTTTTTTTTAAGATTTTATTTATTTATTTGTCAGAGAGAGAGAGAGAGAGAGAGAGAGAGCGACCACAGGCAGACAGAGTGGCAGGCAGAGGCAGAGGGAGAGCAGGCCCCCTGATGAGCAAGGAGCCTGATGTGGGACTCGATCCCAGGACTCTGGGATCATGACCTGAGCCGAAGGCAGCTGCTTAACCAACTGAGCCACCCAGGCATCCCTGCACTACTGGGTATTTACACCAAAGATACAGATGTAGTGAAAAGAAGGGCCATCTGTACCACAATGATTACAGAAGCAATGGTCATGGTCGTCCAACTGTGGAAAGAGCCAAGATATCCTTCAGGAGATGATTGGATAAAGAAGATATGGTCCCTATATACAATGGAATATTACGCCTCCAACAGAAAGAATGAATACCCAACTTTTGTATCAACATGGACGGAACTGGAGGACATTATGCTGAGTGAAATAAGTCAAAAAGAGAGCTAATTATCATATGCTTTCTCTTACTTGTGGAACATAAAGAAGAACACAGAGGACATTAAGAGAAGGAGAAGAGAAGTGACTTGGGGGATATCAGAGGGTTCACGACCCATGAGAGACTGTGGACTC
The DNA here is from genome assembly GCA_003697995.1 of Taxidea taxus jeffersonii. Classification (NCBI taxonomy): domain Eukaryota; kingdom Metazoa; phylum Chordata; class Mammalia; order Carnivora; family Mustelidae; genus Taxidea; species Taxidea taxus. The sequence goes on along the minus strand of ML096468.1, from coordinate 36,844 downwards.
TGGGGGGATGGGTTAGCCAGGGGGTGGGTACTAAGGAGAGCATGTTTTGCATGGAGCACTGGGTGCGGTGAATAAACAATGAATATTGGAACAATATTGGAATACTGAAAAAAATAAATAAAATAAAAATAATTCCTTTTCATGTTTATGTAGTTAATCTCCATAATACTAACAGTAATTTTAGCCTCAACCTCTCCTATACCAGTTTAGAAATGTTCTGTAGAAGGGATATCGTGTTATTTTACCAAGATGTCATTTCGCCACTCCTTTTCAATCATATACACAGACTGCCACAAGCTGCAAATTCAAACATATACAATGTGTGTAGTTTTCTCATTTTCCAAATTGGATAAGATATGCACATATGTTACATGAGAATTTGTTCTAAGTCTGGCTTTCTATTGGTTCTACCTACACAGTCAAAATAAATTTTGTGTGCTGTGTACTAATTTAGGAACAGTTATGTCTTGGGTCTCTTGATATGCTTGGGTAGAAGTTTTCAAATAGTTTCTACCTATGCCACCCAACAACTAAGGTACAATGTTTTATTAAAGACACTAGATTTCGCACTCTACTTTTTTTGTCTTAATTTGAGGTACAATTGAAAGTTGGCAGATTGGTAGATGTTACACTTTTTATATGGCACTAAAGAGATGTAGGAATAAAACATGATCCAAAATGTAATTCAGTCCTTTTCAGGGTACTCTCCAGTGATTCACTATAGCTAGAAACCCACTCTCTGAGACTGAACAAATTATCTACAACAATATGCCCGACCAACAATTTTGTTGTTATAGTTTTACTTTACTTGAAATTACTCAATGGTACCATACTCTCTATACTTTCTGGGTCTTTGTACATGATGCTCCTTCTACCTGCCAAGCCAGTGATTCTGCTACTCATACTTTGCCTATCTTCCTTTTTCCATCTACAATTCTCATCAGTACTTCTGAGACACCTTTCTGAACCCACCAAACTTGTTTCAGTGTCCCTTCTATCTGCCTCTGCAGCAACCTATGTTTATACACCATAGCTCCTGCCACTCTGAATTATAACTGTTTCTCTTCTTTTCCCAACTGGAATGCAAAGGACTTGAGACTCATTGTTTCTTATTCTACCTTGTATTTCCCATGCTTTGGCATATGATTTCTGATGCTTTCTCATGACAAATGGAAGCTCAACTACATTTCTCACATTAGTCAGATTGTTTCTCCTCTCTGAGCCTGTTTCTGCATCTGTGAACTGTGGATCAGTCACTATACTTACTCCAAAGAGTGGTTGTAAGGGTTTATGGAAAGGTTGTAAGAGTTCCTTGCAAAATGATTCACATAGATTAAGGAGTGCATTTACTGTGATGAGCATTTGTTGTTGTAGACTAGTGTTGAACTATATGTTAACTAACTGGAATTTCAGTGAAAACAAGAACATGCTTTACATAAATCCTGAAACACCATAAGCATTATGTCAATAATAATTATATATTATTTTCATCTAGCCTAATTATAGCCAGAAAATAGCAAGACAATTGAAAATAATAACTTCATATCAATTTTCATATTTTCTGAAGACATTTGTGCTGGAATTAGAAGTTACTTGAAGACAGCTTTTTTTAAATCTTTTTCTAATGGTCAAAACCATATAAAATTTACCATTTTAACCAGTTTCAAATGTATAGGAGTGTTAACTGCATGCACATTGTTATACAACATATCTCTAGAATTTTTAAAATTATTTTTAATTATTTTTAATTTTTATTTTTTTAAAAAAATATTTTATTTTTTTAAATTTAATTTTAATAATTTTAGACCTTTCTTTTGGATAGATACCTTTATCATGATACAGTCCCCTTTTTCATCTACTGTTATAATGTTTTCTTTAAAGTCTAGTTTCTCTAAGTATGGCTACTCCAGCTTTCATTTGACTTCCATTAGCATGATAGATGATTCTTCATCCCCTCACTATCAATCTAGAGGTGTCTTTAGGTCTAAAATGAGTCTCCTGTAGGCATCACATAGATGGCTATTGTTTTACCCACTCTGATACCCTTTGTCTTTTGGTTAGATCATTTAGTCCACTTATATTCAGAGTAATTATTGATAGATATGAATTTAGTGCATTGTATTACCTGTTATATCAATGTTTCTGGAGATTTTCTCTGTTCCTCTCTAGTCTTTGTTGCTTTTGGACTTTCTTTCCCACCCAAAAAATCCCCTTTACTATATCTGGCAGGGCTGGTATAGTGGTCACAAAAAGCTTTAGTTTTTGTTTCTCTGGGAAACTATCTCTCCTTCTAGTCTGAATGGCAGCCTTGCTGGATAAAGTATTCTTGGCTGCATATTTTTCACATTCAGCACATTGAATATATAATGCCAGTCATTTCTGTCCTGCCAGATTTCTGTGAAAAGATCTGCTGCTAACCTTATTTATCTCCCCTTGTAGGTTAGGTATTTCTTATCCCTTGCTGCTTTCAGGATTCTTTCCATATCTCTGTGTTTTACAAATTTTATTATGATGTTTTATGACAGCAGATTTCTGTTGATTTTGATGGAAGTTCTCTGTGCCTCCTGCATTTGGATGTTTGTATCTTTTCATAGATTAAGGAAGTTTTCAGTTATAATTTACTCAAATAAACCTTCTGTCCCCTTTCCCTTCTCTTCTTCTTCTGGTATTCCTATGGTACAAATGTTATTATTCTTTATGGGTTGCTGAGTTTCCTACATCAACATTGGTGATCTGATATTTTTCTTTCTCTTTTATTTCAGGTTCATTTTTCTCATAAACTTATCTTCTATATCATTTATTCATTCCTCTATATTTAAGCATGAGTGTTGTAAAGACTTTGGTAAATTATCTTAAATTCAATAAGTATTTAAACAATAAATATGACACCTTCAAATATCTTTAATTAAGAAGAATGCAGTAGTATCTACACATGATTTTTAATAAATAATTCACTATGGATATAGTTTATTTAGTTTCAGTTAATGAAAACTGTCAGCATCTATATTATTTTTCTCAAATAACTGTCTTCTGCTATGTAGGCATATATAATAAAATGAGGAGTAAATACTTACCTGATCAGTTTGAGATAGCTAGGAAAACCATTTGTGTAATTTGACAGCTTTGACAAACTCTAAAATGTTTATTTCTAATGTTTGCTTGTGTGTGTGTGTGTGTGTGTGTGTGTGTGTGTGTGTGTGTTTTAAGCAAAGCCTACCTACTGTATCACAGTCAACTAAGAGTATTATTTTTGTAGGAATTGTTTTGGTTTGATTGTGTGTACATGTGTATGTATTGTTCTAGGACAGTGCTCTCCAATAACTATATAATTCAAGCAACATATATAATTTTATACTAGCCACATTAAAGTACAGAAGAAAGACTATTTTTGACAATATATAATACTCAATATAATATTCCCAAAACATTATTTCAATATTAACCAAATGAAAAATTCATTAGATAGTTTGTCTTTTTTTTCTTATTGAGTTTTCAAAGCTCTATGTGTATGTTACACTTTCAGTACATATTATTTCGGACCACCCTCATTTTGTGTAGCCCTATGTGTTTAGTGGTTATCTGTAAAGCATAGGTCTAGAATTGTTTGTATCTCTTTTCTATTGTCTGAAGTCTGTTGATATTAGCCAAGAGTACACCTTTCCATAGGATTTTCCTCAATAGAAGGTCAGTTTTTGTTGCTATTTATATTAAAGACATAATTATCTTATTTTTGTCCTGGCATATATTTTATATAGTTTATTAATTCTATTTGCTGAGTCTTCAATGATTCTTTGCTTTAATCCTAATTTGACTACCTTATTCATGGTTCCCATTTATTTATTTAGAATGTGTTGAGTCTAAATAACAAGAGCTGCTTTAATTCCACTCCCTTCAACATTTTCTTCCTTTCAAAAGTAATTTAATTTTTTAATCTTTTATTAATGGTCAAAACCATATAAAATTTACCATTTTAACCAGTTTCAAATGTACAGGAGTGTTAACTGTATGCGCATTGTTATACAACAGATCTCTAGAATTTTTTCCATCATATAAAATTAAAACTTTGTATGCATTGAACCACAACTCCTCTTTTTCTCTTCCCCACTGACCCTTCCAACCACCATTTTCTGCTTCTAAGTTTTGGACTATTTAGCTTCCATATAAAACTAGAATCATGAAGTATTTTTCTCTATATGACTGGCTTATCTCACTTAGCATAATGTCCTCAAGGTTCGTCTACATTGTCACAAATGGCAGAATTCCTTTTTTTTAAAAGGCTGCATAATATCCCTTTGTTTGGCATGTACTGCTTTTATTTATCCATTCATCTGTCCATGGACATTTAGGTTGCTTCCATCTCATCCCTATTGTGAATAAAGCTTGAATGAATAAGAATGTGCAAATATCTCCAAAAAATCCTGTTTTCAATTTTAGGGGGATATATGCCCTGAAGTGGGATTATTGGATCATATGGTAATTCCATTTTTATTATTTTGAGGAAGCTCCATACTGTTTTACAAAGCATTTGACACCATTTTAAATCCTCACCAACAGTGAGCAACAGTACCAAATTATCCACATTCTTGTCAACTCTTGTTATTTTCTGTGTTTGTGTGTGTATATATATAATATAATATAATATAATATAATAAATTATAGTATATTATATATTATATAATTACATTACATTATATAATATATATAACATATATTACATATATGTTATATATAATACATATATATGTAATATGTATTATATAATTATATTATATATAATATATATTATATATAATTACATTATATTATATATATACATTATATAATTTATATTATATATAATAATATAACAATATCTTATATATTTGTATATGTTTGTGTATATACTTTTTTTTTCATAGTGGCCATTCTAATGGATGTGAAGTGATACCTCATTGTAGTTTTGATTTGCATTTACATAGTTTGGTGATATTCAGCATCTTTTCACATGCTTGTCACTTGTATATCTTCTTTAGAAAAATGTTCAAGTTTTTGCTCATGTTTTAATTGGATTTTAGGGTTTCTTTTTGTTGTTTTTGTTATTGAGTTGTAGTTCTTTATGTATTTTGCATATTAACCCATTATCAGATATATGGTTTTCAAATATTTTCTTCCATTCCATTAGTTATTTTTTCATTCCATTGAGTGTTTATACATTCACTATTCTGTGTGCTAAGCCCTCTTTTGGGGACAAATATATGAAAAAAAAATATTCTTGACCTGAAGGACCTCAAAATCTAGCTGGGTAACTTGGCACATGTACTGCTATTTTGAATGAGTCATTATAATTAGTACTCTGAATGTCCATATGTAATTCTTAATTGAATGCTTCCAAATATCTAGAAACTGAAATCATGTAAATATGTTGTACAATATGAAATTCATAATAAAGTTCACATTCGATCATTTGACCTCATATGGGGACTCTTTGAATGTACAATACTTAAAAAAACATTTCACAGAAAATATCAAATAATACAAAAAAATAAATGTCTTAGAAAGTATTTCCTTAGAAAAATGCCATGCCTCAATAAGTGTCAACATAACATAAATTATATGTGTAGTATTATTAAAATATTTAAAAAATAGTTTCTATTGGATTTATGTATTTACTTATTTTAAATTTTATTTATTTAATAAAGAGAGAAATAGAGAGAGTGAATGAATGGAAGATCAGAAACAGAGAGACAAGCAGACTGTGCTGAGCACAGAGCCTGCCATGAGGCTTAATGTCATGATCCTGAAATCAGGACCTGAGCTGAAATCAAGAGTCAGATGCTTAACCCACTAAGCCACCCAGACACCCCAGATTTATTTATTTATTTAAATTGATTTATAATTGGTATATAACATTATATTAGTTTAAAGTTGCAACATGATTAAATATTAGTGTACACTGTGAAATGATCACCATAATAAGTTTAGTTTCCCTTGTCACCATATGAAGTTACATAATATACAGTAATAATGACTACAGTAATAATGTTATACATCATATCCCTATGACTTATTTTATGAGTACAAGTTTGTACCACTTGACTCGCTTCTCCCATTTTGTCCATCATTAAACCCTCTCCCCCCTGACACATATCAATCCATTCTATGAATTTTGTTTGTTTTATTTTATAGATTTTATATATAAATGAAATCATATAGTATTAACATTTCTCTGACTTATTCCACTTAGTGTAATACCTTCAAAGTCCATCCATGCTGCTACAAATGGCAAGAATTGTTTTCTTTTTTTTTATTGTTGAGTAGTATTTCATTATGTGTGTGTATTTGTGACTGTATGTGTGTGTATATCACATCTTCTTTATTCATTTATCTATTGATGTACACTTTGGTTTCTATATCTTGGTATTGTGAATAATGTTGCAATGAGCATAGGGGTGCATGTACTTTTTTTTTTTTTTTACTAGCTTCCTTGTGTTCTTTGTATAAATACCCAGAAATGGAATTTCTGGCTCATACAGTAATTTCATTTTTAGTTTTCTGAGGAACCTCCATACAGTTTTCCATAGTGGCTGCACCAACTTACATTTTCACCAATAGTGTATGAGGGTTTCCTTTTCTCCACATCTTCACCAATGTTTGCTATTTCTTGCCTTTTTGATACTCGTTATTCTGACAGGCATGAAATATATTATTTCGAATTTGATTTGTATTTCTATGATGATTGGCAATATTCAGCATCTTTTCATATACCTGTTGGTCATATATATGTCTTCCTTGGAAAAGTGTCTATTTAGATCCTCTTTCCAAGTTTTAATTGGATTTTTGTTGTTGTTGTTGTTGTTGTTGTTCTTGTTGTTATTGAGTTGTATAAGTTCTTATATTTTTTGGATATTAACCCCCTTGTAAGAAATACGATTTGCTAATATCTTCTCCCATTCAGCAGATTGCCTATTTATTTTGATGATTGTTTCCTTTGCTGTGAAATAGTTTCTTAGTTTGATGTAGTCCTATTTGTTTTTTTTTGTTTGTTTTTGTTTTTTTGTTGTTGTCATCGCCTTTTGAGTCAGTTCCAAAGATATATTGCCAAGATCAATGTCAAGGAGTTATCACCAGTTTTCTTTTAAATTTTATGGGTTTTCGTCTTGTATTTAATTGTTTAATCCATTTTGAGTTATTTTTTGTGTGTGAGGTAACACAGTGGTTCACTTTCCTTCTGTTACTTGTAGCTGTTCAGTTTTCCTAACATCATTTATTAAGGAGACTGTTATTTTCCCATTGTATATTCTTACTTTCTTTGTCACAAATTAAGTGACCATATATATGTGGGCTTATTTCTGGGCTCTCTACTCTGTTCCATTGAGTTGTGTGTCTGTTTTTATGCCAGTACCATACCGTGTTGATTACTATAGATTGTAATATAGTTTTAAATCTGGGAGCATAATGCGTCCAGTGTTGTTTTTCTTTCTCAAGATTGCTTTGGCTATTTGGGGTCATTTGTGGTTTCATGCAAACTTCAGGATAGCTTGTTCTATTTCTGCTAAAAATGCCCTTTGGATTTCAATGGGGTTACATTTAATTTATAGATTGCTTTGGGGGATATGGACATTTTACCAATATTAATTTTTCCAAAACATGAATACAGAATGTCTTTCCATTTATTTATGTGAAGAGAGCCATTTTTCATGTACATGACTTTGTCAGTACTTTGGTATTTATAGTATAATTCCTTCTATTTCTTCATGCTAAGTTTCTTCTCATTTCTTTTTGATAGATTTTCTCCCCCTTAGTTTCTTGATTTCTTTTGCTGAAATCCCTAAATGTTGGCATGAAAAAAAATGCAAGTGTTAGTGCTGGGGATTAATTCTTTTTTTCTTCCTGTAATAGTAAAAATTACCATTTTTTTCTATATCCTTAGGTCTAGTTACCCACACTAACTTTTCTTAGAGAAGTGTGAATGGGTTTTTACTCTGATTTGTCTTATGGTCAGAAATATATGTGTATTTACTTCAAGACTATGATGACTCTTTTGGGGACACCAAAGTTACCTTAAATTATTACTCAAAACGTGGTACTTCTTCATCTTCTACTTATTTTCTTACTCATCTACCATGAAAAAGACTCAGGTCTACCCAAACAATGAGTCAATACCATTTTACAACACTCCCTGGAAATAAAACACTTCATACATGAAGTATTCCACAGGAACTTATAGTGAGATAAGAAGAACAAATCTAAATTGAAACATAATTAGTAAATCTACAGAAGTCCTGTAAGGTCATAGTAAGCTGTCCTAAGGGGAAACATGTCTAAGTATGTTTAGTAATTTTATAACCATTCAGATTGGTGATATCACATGAATAGAATTGACCAACTATCTCCCCATCATGGGCATTAGCTCTGGCTTCTCACTACCCAAAGCAAAATTCATTTCTTAAATTCTAAGCATCTCATATATCTCGTTTGTTACATTCACATCTAAGATAGATAACTTAAAATTTCAACTTCTTATAGCCTTCATTCAAAAGGTATTGAAATTTCCATTTGATTTAGTAACTGCTTTTGTTTTACCACTCTTTAAGGATGGACATAAGCATGACAATACTTTAATAATCAGTTTCCACAGAAGATCCACTGCATACACACAATCCTTTCTGACTGTAGGAAGATAGAGAAGCTTTTGTAGGCTTTCAACAGATCACAACATGAACAAAAGTGGTAGAGAACAGTACAACATAGACAACAGAGAATAGCAAGCAAGAAGCTGTTTTCTGAAAAGGGCATGTTATTTGAGGATATCTTCATTTCAAAGTGCCTTCAGATATGAGAAAATTTTTCAAAATGTCCTTTAGTGCATTATAAACAAATGGAGATGTATCATATAATGTTGGTGTTCTTGGAGGCATGGATCAAGAAGGATAGATCAATACTTCTATAACTTCTTCCTTTCAAGAAGCTCAAAACCTTGTTTTCTTCTTCATCTGAAAAAAGTTAAAACAATCCCAAAACTCTAAAAACTTAATTTTCTTATAATGTCTTATAAATATCAGATAACTTTACTTTAATAGTTCTAGTAAGTAGTTTGGCATATTTGACTCTGGTTTTGCTTGTGGAATGCACAGTATGTTAATGGGTATTCAGGTTTTTGATATTTCCACATGCATCCTGGAGAAAAGGCAATTTTTTGAATTGGTTGTTTTATATCCTAAACACACTAAATAATTGTTCCCGTTTTCTTTTCTTTTTTTTTTTTGTCACAAATATTTAGTTTATCACTTTCGTTTCTTAAGTAGAACGGTGAGAGCCAGAGAGTCTTTAATTCAGGTTTCGTTAAGTTGAGAGAAATCACAGAATCATCAAGGAAATCTCCTTCCATATACAGGATCTGTTACAGATGCATGAACACTAAATTATTTCATGCTATGTATTTGATCTGAATGCTGCCAGTTGAGAAAAATACATATTTTCTGGGGAATCCAACTTCTTACTCAACCTGCCAAAGCAGCCTGTAGGCTCAACAACAGTCACTGGATGCATGTATTTTGCCACATCCCTGGAGCCTGGATATGTCAGTGTGTAACTTATAATGGAAGTTCCTCTTCAGCTAATTAATGAATTCACCAATAAGTTCTGGTGCAAAATTATTCACAGTTGGGGCACCTGGGTGGCTCAGTAGGTTAGGCCTCTGCCTTTGGCTCAGGTCATGATCTCAGGGTCCTGGGATCGAGCCCTACATTGGGCCCTCTGCTCAGCAGGGATCCTGTTTCTCCTCTCTCTCTGCCTGCCTCTCTGACTACTTGTGATCTCTCTCTCTGACAAATAAATAAAGAAAATTTTTAAAAAAATTATCCACAGTCCACAAGAACAATGGTGTTTCCCTTAAAGCTTAACATGATACTTTTGGACTCAGACAAATATGTGCTCTTCTCTTGTTGCTTGAATGCACCTTATGGGGCTTCTTGAATAGTGAAATGAAAATTAAAGTACTTCCGTGTTTCTGGAACTGGGTTAAGATAAACTTTTAAAAATCAAGTTTATGTCAGCAGACTAGACTTAAACGGGGAAAACTACTTGATTATGGTTCATCTAGATTTGACACAAATGAATAAATGCATTATAGAGAAGATCCATCTTGATGATAACTTTTGGTAGCAAAGGTCAGGTTAAGTTTCTTTATTAGCCGTCATGATATGAGTGTATTTATTCTTGCAATATTTGACACCACAGGTATAAAGTTTTTACAGGCAACCCTCTTCATGGAATAGGAGAATCAAGTCCTCTTACTTGTATTTGACTTTTAACATTTGTGGGTCTAATTTTATTTTGCAGGTACACTGGTATATCTAAATGTCAACTTCTCAGAAAAAAAAGTTTAAGAACAATGTTAAATATTTTGAGATAAAATCTTATTTCAATTAAATGTCTGCAAATACATCCTATTCTAAAAAAATGATGTTACTTTTGTTAGGAGACTGGTGTGTCTTCATCTTCTTTAAATTCAAATTTGCATTACACCTATTTTGTTTTCAAATACTTCTTTTTTTAATGGGTTTACTTTAATTCCAGTTTTTAAAATACAGTATTATATGAATTTCAGGTGTACAAGATAGTGATTCAACAAATACATGCATCACCCAGTGTTCATTATGCAAGTGCACTCCTTACGCCCCATCCCCTATTTGACCTACTTCTCCCTTGGCAACCATCAGTTTGTTCTCTATGATTAAGAGTTGGTTTCCTAAGGATTCTCCCCACTGTTTTCCCAAGTGGCTGCACTAACTTGCATTCCCACCAACAGTATAAAAGTTTTCCCCTTTCTCCACATCCTCTCCAACACTTGTTGTTTACTATCTTGTTAATTTTGGCCATTCTAACTGGTGTAAGTGCTATCTCAATGTGGTTTTGATTTGAATCTCCCTGGTGGCTAATGATGATGAACACTTTTTCATATGTCTGTTAGCCATTTGTATGTCTTCTTTGGGGTTCTCTCTTATTTTTCCCCTTTGCTTGTTTGTTTTATTTCTTAAATTCCACATGTGAGTGAAATCATGTGGTATTTTTCTCTCTGACTGACTTTTGTCACTTAGCATTACACTCTCTAGCTCTATTTATATCATTGCAAATGACAACATTTCCCTATTTTTATGGCAGAATAATATTCCAGATAGATAGACAGATCACCTCTTCTTTATCCAATTATCAATCAGTGGACATGGGCTGCTACAATATCTTGTTTGTTGTAAATAAAGCTGATATAAACATAAAAATCCAAAGGCAGTAACGTCTTTGACATCAGCTATAGGATTTTTTTTTCTAAATATGTTTCCTGAGGCAAGGGAAACAAATGCAAACATAAACTCTTGGAACTACATCAGAATAAGACCTTCTGCACAGTAAAGAAAACAACCAACAGAACCAAAAGTAAACCTCCTAAATGGGAGAAGGTATTTGCAAATGACATAACTGATAAAGAGTTAGTATCCAAAATATATAAAGAACTTAGAAAACTCAAGACCCATAACCAAATAATCCAATTAAAAAATGGGCAGAAGGCATGATCAGACATTTCTCCAAAGAAGATACAGAAGGCCAACAGACATGAAAAGGGACTCAAACTCATTCATCATCAGGGAAATGCAAATCAGAACCTCAATGAGATATCACCTCATGCCAGTCAAAATGGTTAAGGTCAAAAGCTCAATAAATAGCAAGTGTTGGTAAGGATGTGGGGAAAAGGAATGCTCGTGCACTCTTAGTGGGAATGCAAACTGATGTAGTCACTGTGGAAGACAACATGAAAATTCCTGAAGAAATTAAAAATACAACTACCCTATGATTCAGTAATTGCACTACCTGGCATTTACCCAAGGACTTTAAAAATATTAATTTGATGGGACATACTCATCCCTATGTTTATGACAGCATTATTTACAATAGCCAAACCATGGATGCAGCCCAAGTGTGCATCAACTGATAAATCTACAAAGAAGATGTCGTATATATAAACAATGGAATATTATTCAATCATAAAAATAAGGAAACATTGTCATTTGCAACAAAATTGCTGGATCTAGAGAGTATAATGCCGAGGAAAATAAGCCCATCAAAGAAAGTCAAATACCATACGATTTCACTCATATGTGGACTTTAGGAACTGAAAAAAAAAAAAAAAGAAAGAAAGAGAGAAAGGAAGGAAGGAGGGAAGGAAGGAAGGAAGGAAGGAAGGAAGCCAAAAACATCCTAACATACTTTTCACTATAGAAAACAAACGGTTACTAGAGAGGAGGTGGGTGGGGTGATGGGTGAAATAGGTGAAGGGGATTAAGAGTGCACTTACCTTGATTAAACACTGAGTTCTATATGGATTTGTTAAATCACTGTTTTGTAAACCTAAACTAATATAAAACCATATGTTAACTACACTGGAATTAAACAATCAAAAAACAAACAAACAAAAAGAGTAACTTGCCCAAGGTCACACAGCTAGCCAGTCACAGAGGTGGAATTTTAATCTAAATTCAAAAGAAATAATTGATAGAGAAGATAGACCAGTGGGGATATAACATATAATAAATGGTATCTTTGAAAAAAATGAACAATTTACCCATTAAGTTTAAGACATAATCATTTTTATTGTGTTATGTTAGTCAGCATACAATACATCATTATTTTTTTATGTAAAACACCCAGTACTCCATGCAATATGTGTCCTCCTTAATATCCAACACCAGGCTTACCCATTCCCTCCCAACCCTTCCCCTCTAAAATCCTCAGTTTGTTTCTCAGAATGCACAGTCTCTCGTGGTTCGTCTCCCCTTCTGATTTCTCCTCCTTCACTTTCCCTTTCCTTCTCCTAATGTCCTCCATGTTACTCCTTATGTTCCACAAGTAAGTGAAACCATATGACTTATTTCACTCAGCATAATCTCCTGCAGTCCCATCCACGTTGCAAAAGTTGGGTATTCATCCTTTCTGATGGCTGAATAATACTCCACTGTAGATATGGACTCCATCTTTTTTTTAAATTTATTTTCAGTGTCCCATAATTCATTGTTTATGCACCACACCCAGTGCTCCATGTAATACGTGCCCTCCACAATACCCACCACCAGGCTCACCTAACTTCCCCCCCCCCCCTTCCCCTCCAAAAGCCTCAGTTAGTTCCTGAGAGTCCAGTCTCTCATGGTTCATCTCCCCCTCAATTTCCCCCAGCTCCCTTCTCCTCTCCATCTTCTCATGCCCTCTGTGATATTCCTTATGCTCCACAAACAAGCAAAACTGTATGACAATTGACTCTTCCTGCTTGACTTATTTCACTCAGCATAATCTCCTCCAGTCCCTTCCATGTTGATACAAAAGTTGGGTATTAATACTTTCTGATGAAGGCATAGTGTCACATAGTATACATGGACCACATCTCTTTATCCATTCATATGGACTACATCTTTATCTATTCAACATAATCTTGTTTTTAAAAGTTCGGACATTGCACATTGAATAATATCATGGTAAAAATATTAAAAATGCTTAAGATGGAGGTAGATCATTATGAAGTCATTGAATTTCAAGGACAAAGAAAGAAACAAGTGTTCCAAAATAAAATAAATAGGTGACTGACAAAACAAAATGAAACAAAAACAAAACAAAATCTCAGTCTTTTCTCAAAATTCTCATTAACACTTCATTCAGTAAATTAATGGAGCAAATCTACAAGTTGTGGAGTTTAAAAGGCTGTAGACCAAAAATTCTGTATCAATCTAGGATGTTATTTCCTTTAAAGGTAATAGAAAAACTTTCTCAACTATGTAAGAACTGAAGAATTTTAGTACCTCTCTTGAAAAATCATGATAAAGTGTCTGCTTTTTTTGATAAAGTGAATTTAAAAAACATTCTGTAAGGGAAACAAAACTTCTAGGTATTCTCCTGGAAGATTAATTTGTAGTGTACCAGAAAAGGTGCCCTGGTCAGACAGATTTTTGTTGTCTTTATGGTAGTAGAGATTCCTTTGGACTGAAGTGTGTCTTTTGACATGGAAATGCTTCTGGGAAGGCTAACATATTAAGCATTTTGATGTGGTGAGGAGACCATTTTAGAAGGACAGTAAATGGAAAAGCCTGAATGGGTTGCCAGTCGAAGCCAGGAAGCACATCTGTGCCCTTAACATAAAGTGATTTATTTGACAGTTTTGCTTAAGACTGACTCAACATAAGGGGCGCCTGGGTGGCTCAGGGGGTTAAAGCCTCTGCCTTCGGCTCAGGTCATGATCCCAGTGTCCTGGCATCGAGTCCCACATTGGGCTCTCTGCTCAGCGGGGAGCCTGCTTCCTCCTCTCTCTCTGCCTGCCTCTCTGCCTACTTGTGATCTCTGTCTGTCAAATAAATAAATAAAATCTTAAAAAAAAAAAGACTGACTCAACATAAGATGATGAATGTAGAAAACTGAGCAACATCTGGACCAAATTCAAAACATACAATGAAAGCATTTTTGCACATGAATCCTTTGTTTCCTGTGATTTACTTTTATATTTTCCTTCAATAAGCACAGTCCATAAACAAAGTTTTGTTAAGTGAATATTCAGTTTTTTAAAAAAGCTCTTTGAAATTGGCATTCTTAATTCAGCAAAGGAAATCTATGCTCAGTTTGAACTGTAATGAATTTTTAAGGATGATTGACAAAGAATGCCAAAAAAATTGTCTCTTATGTATTTTGAACCAACCTTAATAGATCCCTGCTTTGTTATATTTTGCTAATTATTCATATTTAGCTAAAGCACAAAACAATTTTATTGTAGGTTCCTCAGCTTTGTAAGAAATCAAATATAGCACTATATGGCATGGACATTTAAGTCTGTCACATGTTTAATATAGAAACAAACTGAAGGGGATGCCTGGGTGACTCAGTTGGTTAAGCGGCTGCCTTTGGCTCAGGTCCTGATCCCAGCATCCTGGGATCGAGTCCCACATCGGGCTCCTTGCTCAGCAGAGAGCCTGCTTCTCCCTCTGCCTCTGCCTGCCACTCTGTCTGCCTGTGCTCACTCTCTCTGACAAAAAATAAATAAAATCGTTAAAAAAAAGAAAGAAATGAACTGAAAAAATATAAAAATATGACTTTATCTCCCTAGTATTTAAATTTTAGTACTGAAACAATTTATTGCATTCTAATGCACATGTAAAATAGAAATTTCCCTTGGAGTCCTATTGAATTGTATGACTCCCAACAGCTTAGGAAGGATAAGAAAAAAAAATAGGTTTACTAAGGAATTCAGAATCTAAATGACATCCTCCCAGATACTCAGCACCACATCACATCATAATGTTCAGAAGGCTCAGGATGATGTACAGGTACTACCAGAGCTTAACTCTAGCAGGAAATGCATCTATACCACATTGTGAGAAAATACATTCTCTGAAGAAAAAAACGACAACTCTGTATTATTTATTAAGGGAAACATATCAAAATCCTAACTGGCATTCTACCAATGTTCCTAAGATGTCTCTTTACAAGGTACTTTCATGTAAGATGTGCTATCCACTGTGGTTAAGTACATAGATCCTAGAGCCTTATTACTTGGGTTAAAATCTCACCTCAGCCATTTGGTAACTGTTTTACATTAGACAAGTTGCTTAACTTCCCTTTGCCTCAGTTTCCATATCTGTAAAAAGGAGGCATTGTGAATATTAACTTCCTACTGTTGTAATGATTAAGCAAATAAAAATGTATAATGTTCTTAGAACAATATATGCCACATACTAATTACTATATATACCAGCTTTTGTTAATTAGAATTAATCATGATTTTTCTTAGCAGTTATTATTTTGATGTTTAACAGGTAATATTTTTATATTGTATTTCACAATTTTTAAAATTTTCAATACTACAGCAATAGCATCTGTGCTTTCCAGGTAAGATGAGACTTATGACTTCAGTAATCCAAAAATTATTCATCATATAATTAACTCAATTATCCATTAAAAGCCAAATGACATAAAATCTTCATTAATGATAAATGTGAGGAAAAGGCAGAAAAGAGATTGTCTCATGATTAATACCTTGAAAAATATGGCTAATAAAAGAATGTTTGCTAATAGATATTTTACCTCCAATGAAGTATTTACTTGGGACTGAAATAAAAAGGGGCAATCAAAATAGTCATATACAATACCTTGAAAAATACCTAGAATTTATGTATATATATGTATTTGGGGGGAATGCAAATCTACAATGCTAACTACTATTTTCATTGGTCATTAAGGTAATAAAATCATCATGAAATTGGGGGTAGGTGAGTTAAACCACTTATAGACATCTAATGAATTTACTTATTTTTTGCTCTTAAAAAGGGATTGTTCTAGTTCATCTATTGATCTTAAAAAGAATTCATCTTTGCCTTACCTACAATCTATGGTCACAGTTGTCCTTAAGTTACCATCTTAGGTGTGTCAGATAAGAGAAAATGTCATATTAGTAGCCTTAAAACTATGGGCTGTTTTTCATATCTTACTGTTAGATAATCTAATTAATTCATTATCTGCTGCAGCACTTGTATTTTCATCAGTGTCAGAGAATCTGTTTATGATACAAAGGATTTAGTATCACAGTAGAAACATTTGTTGCATTATTTCTTAGTCCCATAATACCTGGGAAAAACATAACAAAAATGGTCCCCCTCAAAAAAAAAAAAAAAAAAAGGGAAAAAGAAAAGGTCCATTACCAAAAAGAAGTCATACTAGTAGCCTGTTATATATAAATATGGAATTAATGGATGACACAACATGCTTATTTTTTTTTTACCTATCAACCCATATAGAATATTCCTTGGTCATCCTGCGTCTTTCTGACATTCCCTTTAGAAAGTGTTCAGGTGAATGAAAAAGGCTGCCTTAATTCCACTCCCTTCAACATTTTCTCCCTTTCTCTAGTAATTGTGTCCATATCATTTTTATCTGGATTATTTTCTAATTTTTTAAATATTTGAGTATAGTTGACACATACTGTTACATTAGTTTTCAGGTATACAACATAGTGATTTAATAACTCTATGCATTATCCTATGCTCATCACAAGTAGCTACCACAAGGGCAGTGACTATCTGTCACCATGCAACTCTATTACAATACAATTGGCTATATTGCCTATGCTGTACCTGTATCTGGATTCTTTAAAGCCCTTGCATTAGTGCAAAATCAGCTTTCCTGTTGTATTAATGGTGTCTCTCCTTTGGTGTGTACACATTTACCTAATAAGGACTTAAAAGCAAATTATATTTTAAAAATTCGACACCCGCAGCTTCATGTATGTGGACTTCATACAGATTGTTCTAAGAAGCAGTTCTGTTCAATGGTATTACAATAAGTAAAGTAACAAATACAATCTCCTCTTTCAAGGTAAAAAGTATCTCCAAAAGTGTATTTATTTTGATAAAATTAGTTTATGATTAGCATTGATGGGCTATTAGGACATATTTCAAAGACCGTACTGATACTAAATGAGGTCAATGAAAGGTGCACCAAACATGATGTTAATGAAACAGGGCTATATTTAGACAAAAACAAATGGAAAAAATACATAGCATATTCTCTAACCCAATAACTTCCAAATGCATTTGCCTCCACTTGTCCTATCTTAATTTCATGATTTCAGGTGTATAGTCTCAGCAACAGAAAGTAGTAGTTAAAATTGTGAGCTCACAAGCCAGTCTTGGGTTCTTAGCTCTGCCATTACTAGCTGTGTTACCTTAGGCAAGTTTCTTTACTTATTCTTTGTATCTAGGTCAGGAATGACAAATCTAATTTCTTTCATTGGTTATTGAAAAGTTTAAGTGAAATATTTTATGCTTGGTCATAATTAGCACTCAATAAAATTCGTTATTATTGATTTCATTATTGCTAATAACCATAGTATTTCAAGATCAATTATTTTCACTAAAATATATGTGCATATATCTGTCAATACTAGTGCATCTTGAAAGTATTTTAATTTGGGGCGCCTGGGTGGCTCAGTGGGTTAAAGCCTCTGCCTTCAGCTCAGGTCATGATCTCAGGGTCCTGGGATCAAGCCCCACATCGGGCTATCTGCTCAGCAGGGAGCCTGCTTCCTCCTCTCTCTCTCTCTCTCTCTGCCTGCCTCTCTGCCTACTTGTGATCTCTGTCTGTCAAATAAGTAAAAATCTTACAAAAAAGAAACTTTAAAAAAAGTATTTTAATGTGAAAAAGTATTGAAAACTATGTGGTGAGCAAAACTCATAACACTGATCACTTTGTATTAGTACAAAAACATTTTTAAATTAGTGAACCAAATATTTGACCCAAGAAACTAGAAAAATAAACATGAAAAAGAAACAGTAAAGGTAGGAAAGTTATTTAAGATGAAAAATAATTAAAAACACTACTATAGAACTGTTAAGTAAAACCAGCCCTTATTTCTGCAAAGAAAAATGTAAGCATTATGGGTCTATGGAAAAAAAATGAAAATAAGTTATTGGGCAAAAATAGAAATGAGAAAGTGGATATGGAGAAGCATTTAAAAATTGTGAGACTGTTACATAAAATTCTATATTAAGAAATTTGCAAATGCAGATGAAATGAAATTTTAAAAAATAAATTGTATAAATAAGTGACTCAGGAAGAGGTAAAACATAAAGCCTGAGTAGACCAAAAACAACAACAACAACAAAAAGAAAATGAAGAATTTATAAAGATTATACCCCCTGAAAGACAATAGAGCCAATGATTTTGCAATCGGTTTCTATTAAACTTTCAAGGACCAAAATTCCTGCCACTTTAACTATTTCACAACACAGAAACAGATATAAAATTTTCCAGTCCTAGTTGAACTAAGATGCTAAATCCTTTGAAGGAAAGCAAATCAATAACAAACTCAAGACCACTTGCATGAGTTAATACTGATGGAAAACTGTTTTTTTTCACCCAGCTTTGCTGAGAAATAATTGACATAATCACCTTATAAGTTTAAGGTATACAGCATGATAGTTTTATTTACATACACTGTAAAATGATTACCACAGATTACCACAGTTTAGTTAACATCTATCATCTCATAAGATAGATAAAATAAATAAGATAGATAAAATAAAAAGGAAAACTCCTGTGGTGAGAACTTTTAGGATCTACATATTTTTTAAAGTGTTCCAAGATTCATTGTTTGTGTACCATGCAATAAGTGCCCTCCTTAATACCCACCACCAGGCTCACCTATCCTCCCACTTCCTCCCTTCCAAACACTCAGTTTGTTTCTCAGAGTCCACAGTCTCTCATGCTTTGTCTACCCTTCTGATTTACCCCAATTCACTTTTCCTTTCCTTCTTCTAATGTCCTCCATGCTATTACTTATGCTCCACAAGTAAGTGAAACCATATGATAATTGACTTTCTCTGCTTGACTTATTTCACTCAGCATAATCTCCTCCATAATCTCCATTTCTGTGTGTCATCTTCAATTTCTTCCATCAGTCTTCTGTGTTTGTTAGAGTGCAAATCTTTTACCTCTTTGCTTAAGTGTATTTTGAGATATCTTACATGTTTAATGCAGTTGTAAATGGTATTGACTCCTTGATTTCTCTATCTGCTGCTTCATTATTGGTGTATACAAATAGAAAAGATTTGGGGGTACCTGGGTGACTTGGTTAAGAGGCTGACTCTTGTTTTGGGTCCAAGTCATGATCTCAGGGTCTTGGGATTGAGCCCCCTGTTGGGTTCTGCACTCAGCTAGGAGTCTGCTGGAGATTCTCTCTCTCCCTCTCCCTCGCCTCCCCACCTCTCTCTCTCTCGTTTATCTCTATCTCATAAATACTAAATAATAAATAAATAATAAATAAATAAAATCTTAAGAAAACAAACAAACAAAAACAGTACCCAACAGCCAAATACTGTCTTCCCCTCCATTCTCTCTCATTGTTGGGGCTGGCTCGGATGCTTCTCCAAGTCAGCACTGAAGAACACCATTGCTGTGTAGAATCTACCATTCCAGGGAAATTCCTGGGGATGTAGCCAGTAATTTGGCTGCATCCCTGGCTAAACACAGCATCAAGTCTCCACATACTATGCCTTTCCCTCCATTGCTATACCAGAATTGGCAGGCATTCTTGTCTCAGAATTAACCATCCAACTGCACCTGCAACATCACTTAGGAATGACTTTCCTGTACAGAATATTTTGCTTTAAAATCATAGCATCTAGCTAATTCATATAAATTTGAGCCAAGAATAAGAGGAATGTGGGTCTCTTAAAGGATTAGCCTGTAGTATTTTACAAAGCTCCTTCCTCCCCACAATCCAGAGGTACACTGGGATGTCCTAATAGAATGAAATGAGTCTCAACAGTGGACTGGATGGTGAGGTGCATGAAGGCAAGGACTCTGCTGAATTTGCTGGAGACTTGAATAGTAAGCTCTCGGTAAATATGAATAAAGTTCTATAATAAATAAACACATGAACAAATTATACCTAAACCCTCCAGGTTTGTAAAGCACAGAAACACTAGAAGATTAGAATTATATATCTTAACATATGAAGATGGCACGGTGATTTAGAGTACAGGCCTTAAAGTGGGAAAGACTTAAATGACTTAAGTCACCTAGGCTGGTAAACTTAGGCAAGCCACTTAAACTTCCTGACCCTCAGTTTTCTATTCACAATAAGAGTAACAGTAGGGTGCCTGGGTGGCCCTGTTGGTTAGGCAGCTGCCTTCAGCTCAGGTCATGACCCCAGGGTCCTGGGATTGAGCCCCACATGGGCTCCTTGCTCGACAGGGAGTCTGCTTCTCCATCTCCCTCTGCCAGCCTGCCTGCCACTTCCCCTTCTTGTGCTCTCTCTCTCACTATTTCTGATTCTGTGTCAATTAAATAAATAAAATCTTCAAAAGAACAAAATAAGAATAACACTAGTGTATTCATGCAAGGGATATTGGGTTAAATAATATATGTAAAAATCTTGGCATGGTTCCTGATACAAGAAAGTACACAGTAAGTATTAGCAGCATTATTAATATTATCATTATTACTATTGTTCTGTTATTAACATCTGATTTAGTATGCAAATGACACAGTTGTGAAACTCCTTTAAAAACTGTACAGATAAGATAAAATTTGCCATTATTTTCCATTTTATTAAAAATTATTATTAATTAAAACTGATTGAGGTCAGTATTCATTTATTTGCACAGATGCATCCATTCACTTCTATCATGGACAAAAGAGGTATACACATATTCACATTCATATTCATATTCACATACACATATTCATATTTGTTTCTCTTCTGCTGTTTGCCCTGTTCATCCTCCACATTCTCATGGGCTCGGTCATAAATGCTTTTGGAAGACCAAGAGAATGCATTTCTCTGATATGCTTTCCTTGGAAAAATGGATTATTCATGAAATATAAAAGATTCAGTAGAGAAGCGGTTATGTAGGTTTCATTGACTTGAAAAGGAAATTGACCTCACAGCCATGTCTGCATGGGCCACAGAAAGTGCTATATTTCTAGCAAGAATCAATTATTTGCCTTCTTTTCACCTGGCCTTTATTTTTCTTTTCAAAAAAAAGCTGCAGTTTGACTAGAGCCTTGGTCTGTCTTTGTAACATATGAATCACTGGGTAAAATCTCTAAACTTTAGGGATATCAGGGGTGATGTTTATTCTTCAATAATCTAGTTTCCCTGAGGAGGGATTAAACCTCTAGGCCTCTTGCCCACCCCTAGACCCTCAACACTAAGATGTAATGAGTTACTTGGTGGGTAGATTATAGTCATTGGTCCAAAATTATACTAGTTGGCTAATAATCTGAATCTGTAAGAATTGCCCTTCCTTCTTCACATAAGACTAGTGTAAAGCAGCAACTCTACGTAACTGGTATACTCTTGCAGAATCAAATTTACCCTCAGGTGGGCAATTCCAAGATGGGGTGTGGTGCTAAGCCACTGTCTCTAAAACAACTTAGTAATAAATGTGATGTTTTGTTCTCTATCTTCAGGCCACTGTGTTCATTGTTCAATTGGTTCTGAGTTTGCGTGAATACTATATATGTCTTTCTTTTTTTTTTTTTTCTTGACATCTGGAACCTTATTTCTGCAATGATATCCAATCTGATGCCTTCTAGGGTGGCAGTTTGCAAGACTCACTTATGGTACATAAGCATCCTAGTTTGATAAAAAAGCATAAGCTTTAGAGTAACACAGCAGTAAATATGAACTCTGCTCTGCAACTTTCTACCTGTGTGACTCGGGACAAGCTAATCAATCTGGGCATCAGTTTGCTCATTTGTAAAAATGAAGACAATAATAATAACTCAAAGTGTTTGTAAAACTAAATGTGCTTATGAATGCTTGTTACATGGTAAACTCACAATGAATGCTGCTTTCCTGGGAACATTATTATTTTTATCACCATCAAAAACATTATTTCATAGGAAGCTCTCTGTAAATTCTTATGATCCCCTCCATGAATAAGGCACATGCCTGATGCTCTGTACAAACCCAGATGCAGAGATCAGCTCTCAAAAGAATCAGAAACCAGTGCCTATGCCCAAATGATGTCCTTACTTCAAAAAGGTTTCTGTGCTCTTTTAGGAATGGGAAAATAAAAATGTTATGGCCCTATATGAATTCAGAAGTAACTTTTTGATAGATTGAAAATTAAGTATATAGATTAAAGGATGTTATCTGTGCCTTTCCAAGGACAACTCTTCCTGACTCTAGAGGCTACACTCTTAAATTCTATGTTGCCTCTTCCTGACATCTTCCTAGAAAATCCAGCTCCTGGTTAAAAATAATAATTATATATAGAAAAAGTTTTCTGGGTTCAAAACCCAGTAATACCTCACTGCCCCAAGTAGTAGCTGTTTAAAAGCCTCAGTCTACTATAATACCACATATCTTAAACATTATTCAAACAATATAAAACCATAATGAAGATCATAGGCATAACCCCTATAATGCTATCAATAAACGGACAGAGGAAAGAAGTGCCAGAGACCTAAATATTTCAACTAGTATATTATGATTGATCAATTCACTATGCAGTGAGAAAAGAGTATTCTCTTGACTGGTGATTTATAGAAAACATTATCCAAGGACATTTCATGCAAAGATAAATAAATAAAATATTAAATAAGTAAGGGGAACAAAAGAAAGGAATATATCAGCAGTGACGTGAAGAAGTTGGGAGGCAGGAGCAGCAAAAGCAGCATATGTTAAAAGGAATATAGTTAACAATGAAGAGGCAAAAGACAAACCTGCTTGCTAGTGTAGTTAAGGGTGGGATAAAGATTGAGAGTCCCTTGCACAACATTGATATTACATTAGATATGAGAAGCTAGTAAATGCATGCTAGGGCCTCAATACAGTGCTTCTGAAGACCAGATATTTCTATGGACACAAGTTGTTTTATATTAGAATAAACAATAAATCTCAACTGATAGCATGTGCACAAGCAACACAGCAGACATGGGTGCAACACGAAAATCATCAAACTGTCTCCCTTCAAGGAGAGTAAGGAACAGAAATATGAAATGACTACAAGAGAAAAGGAAAAGCAACCAAGAACTGAAAAAAAAGGATTACAGATCTAAATAATATTTATATAGAGAGGTAACATATATTGATTGTTTTCTAGGTGCCAGGTACACAATTAAATGCTTTATTTCACATACTATTACCGCAGCAACCCTGCAGGTGAAGTACTACTATTACAACCATTTTACAGATGAAAAAACTGAATCATAAAAAATAGTTAAATGCTATGTTGTCTCTTCTCTGTGTCTTCCAATAAAACCTAGTGTTTGATTTTTAAAATAGATTTTTAATCATTTAAACTCCTGATAATCAGCACTGGGTGTGGTGCACAAACAATGAATCTTGGAACCTTGAGAAAATAAAATTAAAAAATCAGATACAGTTGACTTATATCACTAAGCATAATACGCTCTAGTTCCATCCATGTCATCGCAAATGGTAAGATTTCATTTCTTTTGATGGCTGCATAGTATTCCATTGTATATATATATACCACTGCTTCTTTATCCATTCATCTGTTGATGGACATCTAGGTTCTTTCCATAACTTGGCTATTGTGGACATTGCTGTTATAAACTGTCACATGATCTCCCTGATATGAGGAAGTGGAGATGCAACAGGGGTGGGGGTTAAGGTGGTAGGAAAAGAAAAAATGAAACAAGATGGGACCAGGAGGGAGACAAACCAAAAGAGACTCTTAATGTCATAAAACAAACTGAGGGGGGTGGGGGGA
>ML096468.1:0-12493 GCA_003697995.1 Taxidea taxus jeffersonii | reverse complement strand
GGGTTACATTATATGTTTAAATTAAAAAGCTTAAATAAAAAAAAAAAAACTTATGGAAGGAAAAAAAATCAGATACAAAAATATCAGCCAGCCAGAATAAAGAAATGTTAATATTAAACAAACCAACAAACAAAAAACGCCTCTGGATAATCAAATTAGAAGACCCAGGCCTGTGTGAATGGTTTTTAAAGTCCTCTTATCTTTGTCCCCATGCTCATTGAGAAGGTGAAAGATTTTTATTAGGCAATATATTTGACCTAGTTGTGTGACTTTTCAGAAGGATGACTTTGGCATTTCAAAGTGAGGTGGAGCATTAGACAGCTACATATAGTTGGTATTAAAAATAGAGAGAGAGAGCAGTTAATGATGCTGGAAGAGAATGTAATTTTTTTCCAGGAAAAAAAAATCCTGAAAGTTACCAGGACATATTATATATTTGCTATGCTGATAAAACTGAGGGAGGTTTTGCTATTTATTTATGACAAATATTCCACATCAACGGTGCTCTACAGTCAAAAGTTCTTTGAAATGGTGCTGTTGGCCTCAGGTAGGTAGAGCATGGAATCATCTGACTCATACATTCTACAAATGACTCCACAGATAGTGTAAGTTTTAATCTGGCTATTAAACCTGTCTGTCACCTTGTCAACTTCAGCCATGTTCATCTGTATGGACACATGGTCCTTGACGCCCATGATGCATCTGCTGGCAGAGCATTTCTACAGCATTGACAGGTCCACGAACTCCCTGAACTCCCTGGCATCTTTCTGCATGTGGAAGGTGCACCTGCTGCTACTGCCACTTCTACAAGTGGGAGCACAGAAAAGTGAAACTGAACAGTTGGCAATAGTTGCTAACCCTGATTTTTTTTTTAAAGTGCCTGTCAAAAAATTATTCCCACACACATCAACAACCCTCTCTATACACAGACACTGTGTTTAGATTAGTGATTCAGGGGCACCTGGGTGTCTCAGCTGATTAATGGACTGCCTTCAGTTCAGGTCATGATCCTACAGTCCCAGTAGGGAGCGGCAGACCCTCGCCCTGCTGGCAGAGAGCCTGCTTCTCCCTCTGCCCCTCACTCTGCTTGTGCTCTCTCTCTCTAAGACATAAATAAAGTCTTTAAATAAATAAACACACACACAGACACACAGGTGCATGCACACATAGAGTACAACTGAACTTTTAAGCACAATAAGGATAGATGATCAATTCTTCCATGTACTGGTCTGAACCAGGGCTTGGCTGGAAGTGAACTGGGGTGGATATCACATAGACCTGCTTGGAGATATGGAGAATCCCTACCAAAAATAATTTGTAATATGGTTCTAGGGGATCTGGAGTGCTATTGAAATGGGCAGTAGTCAAAGATTCAAGGAAACCTTCCACTTCATACAAGTCTATCAGCAAATTATGGGGGTAAAGACTTGACCACTCCATTTAACAAAAAGAAGAACATCAGGAAGGACCATGGGAAAGCAAATGGGGATGTTGTTCTTCGGGATCCCACTTCAGAGGCTTGGAACTTAAAGTTAAAACCCAGGCAAGGTTTATTACAGTGGCATGGATTACAAATTACTTTTTTTAAGTTTTTATTTAAATTTCAGTTATTTAACTTACAGTGTAATATTAGTTTCAGGTGTACAATATAGTCATCTGGCACTTCCATACCATACCCGGTACTCATCACAACAAGTGATACTCCTTAATCTCTGTCACCTATTTAACCATCCTCACCTCCCCCTCCACACACACACACTCCAATCCTCTCTGGTAACCATCAGATTGTTCTCTATAGTTAAGACTCTGTTTCTTGGCTGGTCTCTCTCTCTCTCTCTCTCTCTCTCTTATTTTCCTTTTGTTCATTTGTTTTTTAGACTCCACATATAAGTAAAATCATATGGTATTTGTCTTTCTGTGACTGGCTTATTCTGCTTAGCATAATACTCTCTAATTCATTCCTTGACATCGTAAATGACAAGATTTCATTCTTTGTTATGGATGAGTAATATTCCATTGTATATAAATAAAATTGTTATCCATTCATCAGTAGATGGACACTTGGGCTGCTGTAGATAATGCTGCTATAAATATCTGGGTGCATGTATCACTTCAGATTACTACTTTTGTATTCTTTGGGTAAATGCCTAGTAGTGCAATTGCTGAATCTTCAGATATATCTATTTTTAACTTTTTGTAGAAACTCCATACTGTTTTCTAGAGTGGCTGCAACAGTTCCATTCCCACAAACTGTGCAAGAGGGTTCCCCTTTCTCCACCCCCACATCAACACCTGTTGTTTCATGTGTCCTTAATTTTAGCCACTCCAACAGATATGAGGTGACCTCTCATTGTAGTTTTGAGTTGCATTTCCCTGCTGATCATCTTATTATGTGTCTGTTGGCCATATGGATGTCCTCCTTGGAGAAATGCCTATGCATGTTTTCTGCCTATATCTTCACTGGATTATTTGGTTTTGAGGTGTTGAGCTCTATGTGTTCTTTACGTATTTTGGATATTAATCCTTTATTGGGTATGTCATTTGCAAATATCTCCTCCAATTCCATAGGTTGCCTTTTAGTTTTGTTGATTGTTCCCTTCACTGTGCAGATGCTTGACTATTTTGATGTAGTCCCAATACTTTATTTTTGCTTTTGTTTCCCTTGCCTTAGGAGACATCTGGAAAGAAGTTGGTAAGGCTGATGTCAAAGAGGTTACTGTCTGTATTGCCTGTATTCTCCTCTAGGATTTTCATGGTTTCAGGTCTCACATTTAGGACTTTAATCCATTCTGAATTTATTTGTGTGTATGGCATAAGAAAGTGGTCCAGTTTCTTTATTTTGTATATTGCTGTCCAGGTTTCCCAAACACCATTTGTTAAAGACTCTCCTTTTTTTCTCCATCGTTATATTCTTTCCCACTTTATTGAAGATTAATTGATCATAAAGTTGTTCATTTCTAGGTTTTCTGTTCTGTCCTATTGACCTGTGTGTCTGTTTTTGTGCCAGTACCATGCTGTTTCAATTACTACAGCTTTGTAATACAACCTGAAGTCTGGAATTGTGATGCTTCCAGCTTTGCTTTTCTTTTTCAAGATTGTTTTGGCTGTTTGGGGTCTTTGGCAGCTTTTTCCATATGAATTTTAGGATTGTTTTTTTCTAGCTCTGTGAAAAATGCTGTTGTTATTTTGATAGCAATTGCATTAAATATACAGGTTACTTTGGGTGGTACAGACATTTTAACAATATGTGTTCTTCTAATCCATGAGCATGGAATATCTTTCCATTGCTTTTTGCCATCTTAAATTTCTTTCATCAGTGTATAGTGTGCAGAGTATAGGTTTTTCAACTCTTTAGATAGTTTTATTCCTAATTAACTTATTATTTTTGGTGCAATAGTGAATGAGATTAATTCTTTAATTTTTCCTTCTGTGGCTTCATTTTTGGTGTATAGAAATGCAAAAGATTTGTGCACATTGATTTTGTGTCCTGTGAATTTACTGAATTTATTTATCCATTCTAGCAGGGTATTTTTTTTTTTTTGGTGGAGTCTTATGGGTTTTCTATATAGAGTATCATGTCATCTGCAAATAGTGAAACTTTTACTTCTTCCTTGTAGATGTAAATACCTGTTATATCTGTTTTTTGTCTGATTGCTGTGGCTAGGACTTTTAGTAATTGTTGAAAAGCAGTGGTGAGAGTGGACCTCCCTGTCTTATTCCTGGCCGTAGAAGTAAAGCTCTCAAATTTCCTAATTGAGGATGATATTAGCCGTGGGTTTTTCATATAAGGCCTTTATTTTGTTGAGGTATATTCCCTCTTAATCCTACTTTGTTGAGGGCTTTTATTTATTTTTTTTCATGAATGGATGTTGTATTTTGTCAAATACTTCCTCTGAGTCTGTTGAGGTGATCATATGATTGTTATCTTTTCTATTGTTGATGTGATATATCACCTTGATTGATTTGTGCATGCCAAAACACCCTTGTGATGCAGGAATTAATCTCACCTGATCATGGTATATGGTTATTTTTTAATGTATTGTTGGATTTGGTTTGGTAGTATTTTGTTGAGAACTTTTGCATCTATGTTCATCAGACATAATGACCTCTAGTTCTCTTTTTGGTGGTTTCTTTATCTGGTTTTGCTATGAGGGTAGTGCTACCTCATCGAATGAATTTGGAAGTTTTCCTTCTTTTTCTATTTTTTTTGGAATAGTTTGAGAAGAGTAGATTAAGTCTTCTTTAAATGTTTGGTAGAATTTCCCTGTGTAGCCTTCTGCTCCTGGACTGTTGTTTGTTAGGAGCTTTTTGATTACTGATTCAATTTCTTTACTGGCTATAGGTCTGTTCAAAGCTTGGATCTCTTCTGTTTCAGTTTTTGTAGTCTTTATGTTTCTAGGAATTTATCCATTCTTCTAGGTTGTCAAACTGGTTGGCATATTTTTTTTCATAATATTCTCATTGTTGTTTGTATTTCTGTGGCATTTGTTGTCATTTTTCCTCTCTCATTTGCGATTTTATTTATTTGGGTCCCTTCTGCTTTCATTTAGACAAGTCTGACTATAGTTTTATCGATTGCACTAATTATTTCGAAGAACCACCTGCTGGTTTTATTTATCAGCATTATTATTATTATTATTGTTATTATTTGTCGTTGGTGGTGGTATTTATTGTTTTGGTTTGGTTTGGTTTTGCTTTTATTCCTTAGTTTCTATGTCATTTAATTCTGCTATTGCCTTCCTTCTGCTATCTTTCGCTTTTTTTCTTGTTCTATTTCCAGGTCCTTTAGGTAAAGGGTTAGGTTGTTTATTCGAGATTTTCCTTGCTTCTTGGGGTAAGCCTGTATTGCTTTTAAATTCCCCCCTAGAACTGCTTTTCCTGCATCCCAAAGACATTGGACTTTTGGGTTTTATTTTCATTTGCTACCACATATTTTTCTTTTTTTTTTTAATTTTCTGGATAACTCATTCATTTTTATAAGCATGTTATTTAACCCCCATGTATTTGGGGTCTTTCCAGATTTTTTTCCTGTGGTTGACTTCTAGTTTCATACCATTATGGTCAGAAAAGGTGCATGGTATGACTTTGATTTTCTTGAATTTGCTGGGGCCTGTTTTGTGGCCTAATACTGTGGCCCTAGTTGTGATATGTTCTGGAAAATGTCCCATGTGCACTGGAAAAGAATGTGTATTCTGCTGTTTTAGGATGAAATGTACTGAATATATCTCTTGAGTCCATCGGGTCTAGGGTGTCATTCAAAGCCACTTCCTGTTTAGACTATCTGTCCATTGATGTAAGTGAGATGTTAAAGACCCCTACTATGAATGTATCATTATTGATTAGTTCCTTTACATTTGTTATTAGTTATTTTATATATTGGGTTCTCCCAAGTTGGGGACATAAATATCTGCAATTGTTATGTCTTCTTATTTGACTATCCTTTTTAATATTATAAACTGTCCTTCTTTGTCACTTGTTACAATCTTTGTTTTCATGTCTTTTTGTCCAATATAAGTATTGCTATTCCAAGTTTCTTTTTACATGCATTTGCATGACAAATATTTCTCCATTCCAACGCTTTCAATCTGAAGGCATTTTTAGGTCTAAAAGGAATCTCTTGTAGGCAACATATAGATAGGTCTTGGTCTAGGTTTTTTTGCTTGTTTGTTTTTTTTTTTTTGTATTTTTCCACCCTGAGAGCCTACATCTTTTGATTGGAGCATTTAGTCTATTTACATTCAAAGTAATTATTAATAGATACATAATTTATTGCCATTTTATTACTTGTTTCATAGTGTTTTTTGGAGATTTTCTCAGATCCTTTCTTATCTTTCTCTCCTTCATTTTTTGGTTATATTCCCCAGTGATATATTTGGATGTCTTTTTTCTTTATTCTTTGCATGCTTACTGGTGGCTTTTGATATTTTATTTCTGATAGGCTTGTATATAACCTATTCTGCATATAGCAGTCTCTATTAAGCTAATGGTCATTTATGTATGAACCCATTCTTTTCTCCCCTCCTCCCCATAATTTTGGTACGTTATTATATTTTAAATAATTCTTATGAGTTCCTTGACTGAAATGTTTTTTTTAAAGATTTTTTTATTTATTTGAGAGACAGGGAGAGAAAGCATGAGAGGGGAGAGGGTCAGAGGGAGAAGCAGATACAATGCGGGACTCGATCCAGGGACTACAGGATCATGACCTGAGCCGAAGGCAGTTGCTTAACCAACTGAATCACCCAGGAGCCCTTGACTGAGATGTTGATAGCAATATTCATTTTTAATTGCTTTTGTGTTTCCTACCTCTATGCTGTCACTTTGTGTCTCTATTTTCCACTCAGAGTCCTCTTTAAGATTTCTTGTAGGGCTGCTTTAGTGGTCATGAACTCCTTTAATTTTTGTTTGGGAATCTTTTTAACTCTCCTTCTACTCTGAATAGTAGCCTTGCTGGATAGGATATCCCTGGCTGCAGAATTTTCCCACTCAATATTTGAATATACCATACCACTCTGCTTTCCTAGCATCATGATTATTGATATCTTTGCAGGGACTGGGGAAATGTGAGTGAGGCATTCACCTCAGGCACAAATCTTAAGGTGTTGCCAAAAAACTCAGAAATCAAGATAAAAATATTTTATACAATATTATAAATTATCAAAATTGATTCAAAAATTCAAAAATATCAAAATTTTAGTGTTACTCAGGTGGCTTAGTCAGTGAATCATCTGACTAGATTTCAACCTGTGTCATGATCTCAGGGTTGTGGGATTGAGTCCCATGTCAGGCTTGAGATTCTTGCTCTCCCTCTGCCCCTCCCCCACCTCCTGCTTGCTTAAAACAAACAAACAAACAAATAATTTACCTAGATTTTCCCCTTTCAATACTTTGAATATATCATGACATTCTTCTGGCTTGCAAAGTTTCTACTGGAAAATCTCCCACTAGCCTTGTGGACATTCCCTATTTTGAAACATTTCCTACATTATTTGGTGTAGCCACTTCTTTCTCTGTAATTGTGGAATTTGTTCTTGGATTCTTCAAGGCAATTTCTGGGAGTATTTAGGATGATTTGATGTTTACTTATTTGTATTCATGAAATGTGGTGAATCAATGTCCTTGTACTCTGACGCTATCTTCCTGTTCTCATATATTTATTGCTTCATTTAAATTTATGTAATTTGAGAGGCTGTGTTTGTTTATATTCTAGAGTACTATAAAATTATTATTTAAAGTTATCTCCAATAAAAAACAAATATCTCAGAGTGCCTGGGTGGCTCAGTCAGTTAAGTGTCTGTCTTCAGCTCAGGCCATGATCTTGGAGTCCTGGGATCAAGCCCCACATCAGGCTCCAGGCCCAAAAGGTTGTCTGCTTCCCCCTCTCCCTCTGACCATCCGCTTGCTCTTCCTCTCCCTTTCACTTACTCTCTCTCTTTCTCTCTCAAATAAATAAATATTTTTAAGAAAAGGACCAAATATCTAATATTTTAGTTGTTCCCCCTTTATTTTGAAAATATTAATAAACAATGGCATATTTTCAACCAGCTATATCCTTACCATATACTTGGTTTACCTATGAAATAAGTGAAATTTCAACAAGTTGAAGTTCAAATGATAGAGTGATTTAAATTCCAGAATCAGCATTTATTTGAACTCCTCAATTATATCATTTGTAGGAGATGCTACTTTTCTGATATCTTCTGAAGAATGTATAGTTAAAATTGGGATCTATTCTTTAGGTTTCTAAATTTTAGTAGTGATTATAAAGACAACCATTACATTTGTTATTCATTTGAAATATTTATTGCACCCTCTTTATACTCGAGATCTCTGAGAAGCTCCCTGCCTAGCTTCTCAACAAAATTAAAAAACAAGTAGGAGAGGGAAGTAAATAAACTGTAAGTTGAAGGATGCAGCTTCAATTCGGTTAATCAGATGGACTTATTGATAATAAACCCTGGATTCAGATCAGTGAATTCACTGATTCATAGCAGAATGGAACCAGGTCAGGGCCTCTTCCCTGTAGAGGCAAGAGTACTATATGTGTCCCTGCAAGCAAGCCTATTCTCTAAAAAGGAGTAAGAATCTCAGGCAAGCACACCATTTGTTCACCAATTACATAAGTCATTCCAACTCACCTGGGGCAGAGTGATTAAAAGGAGTGCAGAGCTGCCAGGAATGTGTTTAGAAAATTCTCTCCTCATGGGATCCAGAGAAACTGGAAGGCATCATTCCATTCTAACAGAAATTATGGAAGGTTTGATCCGATTCTTGTTTCTTTTTAAAGTTTATTAATTTATTTGATAGAGAGTGTGCATGCGTGCAGGCACATGTGAGCACAAGAAGGGTAGGGGGGAAGGGCAGAGGGAAAGGCAGAAGCAGACTCCACTGAGCAGAGAGCCTGATGTGGGGAGGGATTCCAGGGTCCTGGGATTATGAGCTGACCTGAAGGAATACTTAACCAACTGAGCCACCCAGGCACCCCATCCAATTCTTGTTAATGATGCTTTGTTTCTCTCTATACTTCACTCTGTCATCACTCACTTATGCTGTTTTACCACTCTCCTGTGTTTCCATTCTATTTACCACTAGGGTAAATAGGGATCTGCCCTTCTTTGGCTCAAGTGGGTAAGGTGATGGAAGACACTTAACAGAGAACCTTAAATTAACTCATGGAGGTTGTCCAGAGGTGAGAAATATAATAATATAACATAATATAACAAATAATAATTATTAATAACAATGAGATATCACTCCGCACCAGCCAGAATGGCTAAAATCAAAACATAAGAAATAAGTGTTGGTGAGGATGTGGAGAAAAAGGGACACTTTTGCACTGGTGCAGCCATTCTGGGAAAAAAGTATGGAGGTTACTCAAAAAATTACTAGCAGAATTACCATATGACCCAGTGATTCCATTACAGGGTATTTAAATAAAGAACACACACACACACACACACACACACACACTAATTCAAAAAGATATATGCATCCCCTGCTTATTGCAACATTATTTACAATAGCCAAATTATGAAAGCACCCCAAGTGTCCATCAATAGGTGAATGGAATTTTTCTCAGCCATAAGAAAGAAATAAGTCTCTCCATTTGCAAAACATGCCTGGATCTAGAGAGTATAATGCTAAGTGAAATCTGTCAGAGAAAGACAAATATGATATGATTTTACTCATATGTGGAATTTAAGAAAAAAATGAACAAATGGGGAAAAAAAAGGACAAACCAAAAAACAGACTCTTAACTATAGAGAAATGTTGGTAACCAGAGAGGAAGTAGGTGGGGAATAAGTGAAATATGTGAAGGAGATTAGGAGTACACTTATCATGATAAACACTGAATAACATATAGAATTGTTGAATCACTATATTGTACACTTGAAACTAATATAAAACTGTAAAGTATTCTGAAATTAAAGAAAAGAAAATGTGAAAGGTCTTTCAACTGAAAAGAAAATGCACCAAATAATAATGAGAAAACATAAAAATAAAAACCTCACTGGTAAAGGCAAAGTTTTAATACTGAAATAACCAATTAGAAAGCTAGTGTGAAATTTAGAAAACAAAGTTGTAAAATTAACTATATCTACAATAATTAGTCAAGGAGGGGTGCCTGTGTGGCTCAGGCAGTTAAGTGTCTGCCTTTGGCTCAGGTCATGATCCCAGGGTTCTGGGATAGAGTCCAGCATCAGGCTCTTTGCTCAGCGGGGATCCTGCTTCTTCCTTTGTCTGAAGCTCCCCCTGCTTGTGCGCACGCACTCTCTCTCTCTCTAAAATGAATAAAATATTTTTAAAAAATAATAATTAGTCAATGGATACATAAAATAAAAAGGTGTAAATTATGACATCAAAAACATAAAACATGACAGGGGAAATAAAGATGTAATTTCCAGGATGCACTCTAATTCAACTTCCTACCAACCTAAATAGACTACTGTTTATAAAGACTGTTTTTTTTTTAATATTTTATTTATTGGGAGCTAGGGCAAGATGGCAGAGAAGTAGGAGATGCTGTTTAAACTGGTCCCCTAAAGTGGGCTGATTATCTACCAGAACACTCTGAACACCCATGAAATCAGCCTGAGATGTAGGATTATACACTTGTGGATCTCTATGGGGCAGAAGATGCCAGTGGTGAATTAAAGCAGTGGAGTTTGAAGGATTGGACTGATATCCAAGGATAAACAGAAGGGGCAGGGAGCCACCAGAAGCAACCCATTGGAAAGTAATTCCCCAATATGAGAGTGCCCTGAGATTGGGGACAAGCATTAAATTGGAATCTGGTTAAAAACACTTACAAAGAGCCAAAGATCTTCAGGGGAAACTGATGGAATTGGGTGGTTACCAGCACAGGCTCAAGCCCATGGACCCAGGATGGCCAGCACTGGTGCTGTGCCAGAGAGGGTGCAGCGATGCATCCAGGCTGTGGATGTGAACCGCTGGCACATGAGAGCCTGGGTGGACTCCAGACTGTGCTCTCTAGAACCATAGCCTTTTGCACTCTGTACGAGTGCTGCGCAACAGGGGTCTGAGCTGCACTCCACACCCTCACCTGAGAGAGGTCCCTCTGGGTGCTAGCCAGTGTTCTCCAGGACCAGCTGAGAGTTTGAACACTCCCAACCCTGGCCAATGGGAAAATCTCAGCACACTGTCTCTGGTTGGGTTCTCTCTGGTTGTCTGGACCTGGCCCAGACAGCAGCTCAAAGGCAGCCACTGAAAGCGGGTTCCCTGGCCCAATATCCCTCTCAGTTTTAGGAGCACCAGGGTGCATAGAAAAGTGTGAGCTCCTGCAACCCCTTAGACAGTGGCTGGGTATATGCTCTGCTGTTGGGAGGTGGCAGAGGGGGAGTCAATGTGCTCTGGACCACCCAGAGGAGAACAGACTGAGGCTTCTCTCTGAGACAAAGGTCTGGGTACAGTTTGCTTTCCTCTAAACCTCCAAAGAACCACCAAAAGCCGCCAAGGGGTGGGGGTGGGGGCAACACAACAACAAAAACAAAACATCTCCAGAGAACAAAGGCCTGAAAAACTGGTTTCCTCAGAGCCTAGCCCCTTGTTAGGGGGCAAGAGGACTCAGCCCAAGCAGGACTGCCTGGGGAACAATGTGGCAGGCCCCTCCACCTGAAAGTCATTTAAAAAAAATGAGAGGACAACCACCACAGGTCCCCATAAAACTGTAAAACCCCAATATCAGGGGAAAAGAAGATATTAAGCTCCCAGTATTGCCCTAAAACCTGTATACTTTATAGATACAACTTGTATTTTAATTAAATTTAATTTAATTTAAAAAATAACCTATTTACCAACACAACAAGAGGTTCAATACAACAAATCCCATAATAACCTTTTAACTTGAAATTTTTTGATTCATATACCTGTGTTTTTCTTTTGCTTTTCTATTCTTTTAGTATTCATATAGAGATAACCTTCAAGGTAATCCTCTTTCCCCAATCAATACTACCCTTATAAATAAACCAGTTTTAGTCCCCCTTTAACTCGGGAAAGTTGAGTCCCTTAACAAAGATATCAAGATACACCCAGGAAGAATGAAACTAACATTCTTTGCCCACACTGAGGATTTATAACCACCCTCCATCTTTTCCCTCTGTCAGTGTTTCTGTGTATATTTTTGTTTGGTATTGTATAAATCTTATACTTGGGGTTCATTTTGGCTCGGTTCCTTTTTTTCTTGTCATTTACTTTTGTCGGTCTTTTTGTTTCTCTGTTGTCGTTTGTATACTTTATAAATCTTACCTTTGGGGCCCATTCTGGCTGGGTCTTCTCTCGCTCTCTCTCTATTTTTTTTTCCTGTCTCTCTCTTTCTCTATTTTTTCTTTATTTTTCGTGGGGACACCCAATTGCTCAGAAGCATTCCAGGGTGCACCTTGCCTGGATCAAGGTTGATACATTCAGTTACACATCCCCTCAGCCATCTCTCACCAAAATGACTAGGAGGAGGAATGCCCAACAGAGGAAAAAATCAGAGACTGTGCCCTCTCCATCATAGCTATTGGATATGGACATAAACATATGTCTGAAAGGGAATTTATGCTAACAATTATCCAGGCAATGGCTAGGTTGGAGAAAACCATTAATGACAACATGGAATCAATTAGGGCACAAGTGAAAGCCACCAGGGAAGAAGTTAAAAATGCTATCCATGAGTTCCAATCTAATTTAAATTCTCTAACAGCTAGGGTAGCTGAGGCAAAAATAGAATTAGTGATCTAGAGGATAAACTGATAGAGAAAAAGGGTCAGGGGGAGGCCTGGAACAAGCCACTTAGTAGCCATGAAAACAGAATTGGGGAAATAAATGACACTGTGAAACGTTCCAATGTCAGAATTATTGGAATCCCTGAGTAGGGAGGAGAAAGAAAGAAGACTAGAGGATATAGGTGAATAAGTTCTCCATGAAAAAATTCCCAATCTGGGGAATGGACCCAGCATTGGTGTCCTAGAAGCAGAAAGCCCCCCCCCCC
>RCUC01088180.1:0-37360 GCA_003697995.1 Taxidea taxus jeffersonii | reverse complement strand
AAAAAAAAAAAAGGTTGTTCTTGAACAGCCATTGCTGCACTTGAATTTTTTAAAATAAAAAGTTTGAAAAAGAATGACATTAACCAGAAACATATAGGAACAGCAGCTCTTTTCTATGGCAGCTTCCTTTTTAAAGCCTCATCGCATCAGAATAGGATTGCCTTCTGTCTGCAGAGCAGAAATCAAAGGACAAGTCTGCATACACATCCAGGCATCCATGGCTTTCTTCTAGGGGCTTTCTTTGGCGAGGAGACTGCATATGGCCAGATGGACTTCTCCAGAAGGACCTGATTACACACGTCACAGAGTTCTTTTCTACATAGAAAAATATATGAGATGGCAGGGACAAAACCCACAAGCTAGGGAAAGACTGAGGAGGATGGAGATTAGAGAAAATGGAAGTTTCCTAATTTTTTTCAGAGTCAATAACTACAAAACTATGCCTAGCAGGTACCCACCATTCCTTGCCCTATGGCTCTCTGCATAACGTAAGAGTTTGCTTCATTACAGCCAGCAGGAAAGCAATTCTCTAGCTTCAAACCTCTCCCTCTGGGAAGGCCGGGACCTTCTTTAAAAGGTCTTGCCTGATTAGGTCAGGCCCATCCAGAATACTCTCCCTTTTGATTAATTCAAAGTAAGGATTTGGGACCTACATCTGCAAATTTCCTTCACCTTTGCCATAGACCATGACTTAATCATAGGACAAAAAACACTTTATATTCACAAGTCCTCCCACATTCAAGGAGACATGACACAGGCTGTGTATACCAAGGGGCAAGAATACTGGGGGCCATCTTAGAGTTCTGCCTACCGCAGCTAATTAAAAGGAAAATTTCCTGTCCCCCTACTTCTTTTTGCCCATACTAAGCAATCCATGAGGACATTTCTTTACAAAGTCTGCAAATGAGAACTGAGATCTTTTGAGCATTTCTTTATGAATTTTTATCTTACTTCATAAAGCTTTTAAGCCATTCCCAAGACTATTGGGGTCCCACATGTCTCCCTCCATAAAACTAAAGCTTTCAGACCCCAGGTCTCCAAATTATCAAAGGGTGATTTTGCAGACACATAGAGTTGACTTCTCTGGGCTTCCTTTGGCAAGGACATTACATCTGGCCAGGTGGAGTTGCCCAGAAGGATCTGCTTTCACACCTTAGAGTTCTTTTCTTTTAATGAATTAATTAATTAATGAGAGAGAGAAAGAGAGCATGAATGGGGTGCGGGGCAGAGGGAGAAGCAGACTCCCCACTGAGTGCAGAGCCTGATGCAGGGCTCAGTCCCAGGACCCCAAGATCATGACCTGGGCCAAAGCTGGATACTTCACCGACTGAGCCACCCAGGCATCCCTCACAGAGTTCTTTTCTACATAGAAAAATATAAGAGATGGCAGTCCCAGAAACTGTCATCTCAGGAGAAATGGAGGAGGGTGGGGACTGGGGGAAGTGGAGAAGTGGCCATACCATACTAAGGCATAGAGGACCTCACTGGGGAGTGGCCAGTGTTAAGTGGCAAGTGACACCAATGCTGGCACGAGCAGCAGCATGTGCGTAGCAAGGCGGTTCAAGCGGTCACTGTCTAGGGCTCAAGAGTCTTAAGAGCCCATCTCAGGGGGTTGTTTCTAAAAGGTATGCAGCAGGCAAGACCGCCAGCTGTCACCTCTCCTGGGGAGATTAAGGCATCCAGTGTTCATTTTGCCTGTGATATACTGATGCCCCTTTGTTTCTTTTTCATTGGATACTGAGCCCAACAAAATACTTCCTTTCCATGCTTTCTGCCTCTCTCTCTCACTCTCTCTCTCTCTCACACACACACACACACATAGACAGGAGAGACTGGGTAGCATCTCAGATTCAGCCTGGACCTGAAAGTAGATTCCAACTCACTAGCCAAGTGACTTCAGTTAAGATACTTTGCCTCTCTGTATGCATTTCATTTCCTCTAACTATAAAACGGGAATAAATAAGCTAATCTCCCAGGTGGCTCTGAAGGACGAAGGAGTCATCAGAGAAAACTTCTAATATGCCACTGTCCCAATAGCACAGGAAAGCCATTCCCATGTATAAGTAGTATTACTCTTGTTATTCTCGTTATCATCCGAAAATATCTTATTTTTCAAGTTTTATTTAAATTCAATTAACATACAGTAATGAAAATACCTTTTGAAGAAAGCTCGGAGAGGGTGAAAATACCTTTTGGAGAAAGCTCGGAGAGGGCTCAGATCTTGAGAAGAGCCGGTGCCTGCGTTTGGGGTACCCTGGGGCAGAGGGCAGATGATAGAAAAGATGATGTGAGGGGCGCCTGGCTGGCTCAGTTGGAAAAGCATGCAAGTCTTGATCTTGGGGCTGAGAGTTCAAACCCCATCTTGGGCTTAGAGTTTAGTTAAAAATTTTAAAAAAATAAAACTTTTCTTTAAAACAAACAGATGATTTGACATGAAATGAGGCCACTTTGTCTCTTTTGCTGCTTCCATAATGTATGGCCAGCATCCTGACTCCCTGCAGCAGAAAATCATCCCCATTTAATGATAAAGTAACGATGTACTTATAGCATTAGTATCGCTGATTGAAGGGCTTGTTCTTATCAGCATAAATGTCAAGATCCTGATGATTTTTTTAAACTCCACAAACATTTCTTACCTGCCTTATGCCAAGGGGGGAAGGAAGCATCTAGAATAAGAAAGCAGAATTTAAAAAAAAAAGAGCAGAAAGACCAGATTTCCATCCCCCCGCCAACTCAGTCCTAATCCTAATAATTTCCTTTGCCTTAATTGCAGTTCTGTTTGGTCTCTTTTATTTCCCCCATTGAAATACATAATGAAATGCTACACATCTTCATGGTGAGCTCTGTTGCAGGGGAGCTGCTCATTAGTTCACTTGAGGTCATGGGTATTTGTGCTAATTTACATGGCAGATATGGCAGACACATTTCAAATCGGATGGAGACATCAACCACCAGCCCCAGTCAGATGGCATTTGCTTTTGCCTATTCTTTTGCCTATTGATTCCTTCATGTACACTTATCCCCAAATGAGTCTCTAAAATCACACCAGTAGACAAAAATCATTTAAAAATATATGGGAGGGGCGCCTGGGTGGCTCAGTCATTAAGCATCTACCTTAGGCTCAGGTCATGATCCCAGGGTCCTGGGATCGAGCCCTGCATTGGGCTCTCTGCTCAGCAGGAATCCTGCTTCCCCCTCTCCCACTCCCCCTGCTTGTGTTCCCTTTCATGCTGTGTCTCTCTCTGTCAAATAAATAAACAAAATCTATAATAATAATAATAATAATAATATATTGGGAAATATTCTCTTGCCACTGCTCTTTGTATAAGGCAGGGGCCAACAAGGAGAGACAGACCTCTGTTTCCATAGAACCCAGCGAGCACCCCTGAGGAATAAAATGACCTCCAGCTTGCTGGTGAATGACAGAATTCCTTCACTGAATTTAATTAGCGTGTCATATCCCTCCCATCTTCCCCCATGAATACCTCCATGCTGTAGGACTTCATCATGAAGACCACTGTTCCTCATGATCTCTCTGGTCCCTGACAACTTGACATTCCCATGCTTCTCATTATAAATGTGCAGATGAATTCTCATAGTGGGGGAAAGCCCTCTCCGTGAGTTTTCCAAGTTTACGACTTTTAGGAAGAAAAGAGTCAAGCTGGTAGGCAGGCCTGAATTGCACCAGGCATTATTCTACACCAAAAGGGCCACTGAGAATTTTATAGCACTCTTCTTGACTTGGAGATTTCTTCTCCCTGCCCCTCGCTTCCCCTCACACTAAATGGAAATAAGCTCACTGTTGCCGGCAAAGCCAAGCAGCTTCCTGATTAGATGACCTTCCAGGTCTTTCCTCATCACTTCAAGTGAGAACGTTACCTTTAACTTCCAGACCAGATCACAATACAACACCCAGCCAGACTGGGCCCCGTATTACACAGCACAGTGTTTGGGCCTCTGAGAAATCAGGGTGGACTCCTGGAAGAATAGCCAGAAATCTTCTAGGTAATCAATAGTATACCCTCAACTCGTCCCTCAACTCGTCTCAAATCGAAGTAGAGCGGGGTGGGGGATGAGGATACTTTGCCTCAAAGAGTCACAGAATATCATATTTGGTCCAACCCCATTTACTGTGTAGTCAGAGAAAACGAGGCCCAGAGGAAAGAGTTGGCCTGGTTAAGATCATGCAGCAAGTTGGTGGAAGACTGATAACAATCAAGGATTAACAACAACCACAATAGCTAACATTTATTGAACACTTGCCATGGGTCAAGTCCTGTCTCAGGAGCTGGTCATCTGTTTTCTAATGGTTTCTTCTTCAAAACATCCAACAGTAAGTTGGGCTATATATACCGGAAATCAATATAAGTTACTATTATCAAAGTATGGAAGCTGTGATCCTTTTAACCTTCAACTTGAGAAGGAGGATGAAATTCCCAAATTATCTAGTTGTCCAGGGAGGCCTTGACATAATATTTTAAGACTGATTGTTATTGGGGCACCTGGGTGGCTCAGTTGGTTGAATGTCCAACTCTTGATTTCAGTTCGGGTTGTGAGTTCAGGGTCCTGGGATTGAGCCCCACATCGAGCTCTGTCCTGGGTGTAAAGCCTGATTGGAATTTTCTCTCCCTCTCCTACTACTCCTCCCCCAGCCTGCGTACTCCTTCCCCCACCCAATAAATAAATAAATAAATAAGTAAGTAAGAAAGAAAGACTGGTTGTTGTTACAACAGTAACACATGCCCTTGATAAAAGGAAAAGTGAGGGACGCCTGGGTGGCTCAGTTGGTTAAGTGGCTGCCTTCGGCTCAGGTCATGATCCCAGCGTCCTGGGATCGAGTCCCACACTGGGCTCCTTGCTCAGCAGGGAGCCTGCTTCTCCCTCTGCCTCTGCCTGCCACTCTGTCTGCCTGTGCTCGCTCCTGCTCTCTCTCTGACAAATAAATAAATAAAATATTAAAAAAAAAAAAAAAAGGAAAGTGAGAAGGAAGACAGAGAAAGATTTTTGGTTTCCTACTTTCTCTCTGCAATTCTTTCTCAACAACTGTCCCACTCCTTAGAGGTAATCATTTTTAAAAGTTTCTTGTGCTTCCTTCAGAAATAAACTGGACATACAGATATAGACATTTATGTATGTTCATATATATATTTATCTATAGGTATGTTATAGATATATACATGTCTATATATCTCTCTATATATTCTACGCTACTCCTAAGATTTCATACTTTATATTGATTAGACATTTCTCCATATCAACAAATATAGACAACTCATTTTAATGGCTACATAAGTATTCCATTACATGGGTATACTGTAATTTATCTAAACAGCCCACCTTTTTTTAAAAGATTTTATTTATTTATTTGACAGACAGAAATCACAAGTAGGCAGAGAAGCAGGCGGGGGTGGGGTGGGGGGAAGCAGGCTCCCCGCTGAGCAGAGAGCCCGATGTGGGGCTCGATCCCAGGACCCTGGGATCATGACCTGAGCCGAAGGCAGAGGCTTTAACCCACTGAGCCACCCAGGCGCCCCTAAACAGCCCACTTTTATAGAAATTTAGGCTATTTCCAGTTTGTTCATTTTTTTGCTATTATAAATGATGGAATGAATTATATGTGTATATTTATATCATATATGCAATTATCTATAAGAAAAATTACTAAAAATGGAATTTTTGAGTCAAAGTATACTCATCCTTTTAATTTTCATAGATCTTATCAGATTATCCTATAAAAAGACTGCCCAGATTACTCTCTTGCCAACAATGTATGAGAATGTCTGGTTTCAGAGGTAGAAGTCAGTGATTCGTCAGTCTTACAGAACACCCAGTGCTCATTATATCACGTGTCCTCCCTAATGTCCATCACCCAGTTACCCATCCCCCCAGGCGCCCCAAATATTTGAGTATATTGCATAAAAAAGCTGTGCTGAACAGAAAACTGAGATAAATCAAACAAGATCTTGCCCTAATAAACTTTCAGTCTAATAGGAAAGCGGAACATATAAACCACAAATTACAAATACAAGCATAAAAGTAAAAGAAAA
This sequence comes from Taxidea taxus jeffersonii, assembly GCA_003697995.1. Lineage (NCBI taxonomy): Eukaryota > Metazoa > Chordata > Mammalia > Carnivora > Mustelidae > Taxidea > Taxidea taxus. The sequence continues at coordinate 31,313 of RCUC01088180.1, read as the reverse complement.
AAATGGATTTTGGCTTTGGGGGTTGAGAAAAGGCTTCATGGAGAAGGAGTCATCTAAACCAAGTACTAGAGAATGTGTAGAGAGAGAACCAGTGGAGGACAGAAGAAAAAGCCATCATCCCAGGCAAGAAAAACATAGCATCAGCAAACGTCCTGAGGTGATACATGGCCAGACCAAAGGCTGCACTGTAAAGTACACATGGGCTGGCGAGCTGGACCTTGAATACCATGCAAAGCACTTTGGATTTGTTTTCTGTTTCTTGGGAAATATGAAAATTTTCACCATCTAACTTTTATTTTGTGATGACTTATAATCAATCATCTTTTGGTAACCAAGAGTCTTTTAATCATGCAAAGCACTGTGGATTTGTTTTCTGTTTCTTGGGAAATATGAAAATTTTCACCATCTAACTTTTATTTTGTGATGACTTATAATCAATCATCTTTTGGTAACCAAGAGTCTTTTAATCTGTGATAGCAAAGAAACTGGGTCCTCATGTTGCAAATATACAAAATAGCTTTGTGGGGCGCCTGGGTGGCTCAGTGGTTAAACCTCTGCCTTCGGCTCAGGTCATGATCCCAGGGTCCTGGGATCGAGCCCCACATCGGGCTCTCTGCTCTGCAGGGAGCCTGCTTCCTCCTTTCTCTCTGCCTGCCTCTCTGCCTGCTTGTGATCTCTTTCTCTGTCAAATAAATAAAATCTTTAAAAAAAAATAGCCTTGCAAAAATGACAGAAACGACTATGGAGAAATACCACTTTCTGTATCTAGAGGAATCTGGACTTTCAAGTGCTTGCACAAAATTCCATTCCTTTCAGAAAATAATAACTTACCCTTGAAGGCTGGATTATTATCTCCACTTCACAGATCAGACAACTGAGGCTTAGAAAGTTTACAGAATTGGCCAAGGTCAAAGTCAAGTTTCAACCTTACGCAGTCTGGCTCTTCACCACTGTTAATCAGAGTCTGTGCCCTTAACCACTGTTTTATGCTATCTATTTATGAACCACTGCAGGGGGCTTACCTCCCACATGGTTGACATATGGGCTAGCCAGCCTCTGCTTACATGTTGCTACTGGTAAATCCATACTGTTCTGGTGGAGCTGAGGTCTTCCAAAAGTATTGCCTTATATTGCATCCAAGCCTGCCTCCCTATACCTTTGAGGCAAACATTTGGAGTCAGTTAGCAAGTTCTATCGCCCTTACTTGACCCCACTGTGGTAGGCAGAATGGTCCACCAAAGATGTCAATTCTCTAATCCTTGGAACATGTGAATATGTTATGTTACATGGCAAGAGGCAAAAGGGACTTTGCAGATGAAAGTGGGGTTAAGGACCTTAAAATTAGGGAGATTAGCATGGATTAACAAGGTGGGGCCAATGTAATCACATGAGCCCTTAAAAAGCAGAGAACTTTCTCCCGCTGGAGGCAAGAGAGATGCAACAGAAGAAGTCAGAAAGACTCAAAGCTTGAGAGGGACTACACCAGCTAGTGCTGAAGGGAGGCCACAGATATAGCAGGGGAAGGAATAAGGGCACCATTTGGGATCAAAGACTGGCCCCAGCTGATAGATAGCGAAGAAACTGGGTCCTCAGCCCTACAACCACAAAGGAACTGGATCCAGTCAACACCTGAATGAACATGGAAACAGAGTCTTCCCAAGAGCTTCCTATAAGGAACAGAGACCTGTCAACACCTAGATTTTGGCCTTTTGAGGCACTGATCTGAGAACTCAGTCAGGTGACTCAGATGCGTGACCTCCAGAACTGTAAGACAATAAATGGTTGTGTCAAGCAGCTAAGTTTATGGTAATTTATTATGGTGGCAATAGAAAACAAATACAATCACCAAGTCTTCTCCATCTCTTCACATGTTCCTGACACCACAGGGTTTCCATCCTCTCACCATCAGTCTGCCTCATTGGGTCATACTCTAATTTGTCTATGAGCCCTGGAAAAAGGCAATGCTCACTGTCACCACCCGAGCCCACTGGTGGATTTTTAGCATCACTTAAGAGGAGGATAAACCAGCCATTGTGCCCCTCCTGATGGGATGCAATAGTCTTGCCAAAAATGTCTATAAACTGCCTCTAGTCAACACTTTAGAGCTAGTGCCAAGTGAATAGGAACTCTGGGGGGATAGACGAACAAGTTAAATGGCACCACAAGAAAGCAATCAGAGAATCTAGAATATTAGGACAACTGACCTTTTTTTTGAGAAGACAATGAGAGAGTAATTGAGGGGAGAGTATTCTAGTTTAGACAAGATTTGAGAGACATTTCAAACAAATGTAGTGTACCTTGCCTGGATGCTACTTCTAGCAAAACAAAAGTCTCAAGGCACCCTGGGAGATTTGAATATGGACCGGATATTAGGTGATAAGACGGAATTACTATTAATTTGGTAGGTGTGATAATGCCATCATGGTTATATAAGGAAAGGCCCACATGTTTTAGAGATACATACTGAAGTATTCAGGGGTGAAATGACAGGAGGTCTGGAATGTGCTTTAAAATACTCAAGAAGAGTGACTGGGTGGCTCAGTGGGTGAAGCATCTGACACTTGGTCATGATCTCAGGGTTGTGAGATTGAGCCCCACATCGGGTTCCACACTCAGCAGGGAGTCTGTTTAAGATTTTCACTCTCCCTCTCCTTCTGCCCCTCCCCCTGTTTATGCTGTCTCATAAACAAACAAACAAACAAATAAATGAAATACCCAAGCAAGACAGCTAAAGGAGGCTAGATCAAGCAAGAGGCAAAATGTTAGTAACTGTTGAATTTGAGAGAGAAGTATATGGGCATTCATATTACTCTCTCCACTTTTGTGTACGTTTTTAAGTTTTCATAACAGGAATGTTCTTTAAAATGTAATGCTCATAACACACTAGTTGAGCTTGTCTCTGAAGAGTTAGCAGGGCCGTCACCATCCTGACTGGACAGTGCATCTCTATTAATATGGCTGATGTTCACCTTACAGTATGAACATGACCGAAACAGCGTTTTCCCATTCACACCAACAAGTTCAATCTTCCCCCAATCTGTGCTTTTACGATCCTGTGAATTTAAATGAAAACTTTCACTTATGTCAGTTAAATATAACCTCACTAATTTCAACCAACTGTCTCAACCTGTCAAAATTTCTATAGTGCTCTTTAGATTTATTGTATATATAAATTTACTAAGCATACTTTTTATGACATTTTTCCAATTATAGACACATAGTTGAATAGAATATGGTCAAGGACAAAACCCTTCCCACTAAATATCTTCCCCCAACAATGAACTTTTTCTAGAGAAATGTAATTAACATCTTACATTTAAATTTAGAGATTATAAACTTATAGATCACAACATGCTTTGACTTAGCTAATCAAATATAAACCTCACATCGAGCCTGTGAGTTGTCCTATTTTATAGATGAATAAACCAAACCTCAAAGAAATTTAAAAAAATTTTTCCTGAGGCCATTGGACAACATTTAGAAGAAAGAGGTGAAGAGAAAAGATAGGTAGAGCATAGAGGTGTGCACATGTATGAAGGCAAGATTACCTGAGGTGTAAGTAAGTAATTAAAGATGAGAAGATAGAGAAACAAATGCAGAGATTCAGACCCCCTGTGGAAGAAAGGAGTCAGTGGGAAAGAGAAAGGTCAGTTCTTTGTGCTAGCCAGCAGGGGGCACAGAACATTCACAAATCAATTTCCTCATCTGTAAAATGGGATTAAGATCCGACTTGCAAGTTTCTTTTCTTTTTTTTGAAGATTTATTTATTGGGGGGGGCATGTGCACATCACGGGAGGGGCAGAGGGAGAGGAACAAGCAGACATCTCGCTGAGTGTGGAGCCCCACATAGGGCTGGATTGCCCAACCTGATCATGACCTGAGCAGAAATCAGGAGTCCAATGCTCAACCAACTGAGCCACACAGGCACCCCGGGACTTGCAAGTTTCTTAAAAAGGACTAGATGAGGTCTTGTATTGAAAGCATATGGCATCTGTTCTTGGCCTGTGGTAGGCACTCAATAAGTGTTCCTTCCCTCTTCTCACTCCAGTACTTTGATGCTTCCAGTGCACCAGAATCAGACCACCTTTTTCTAAAACTCTTAACCAGAGCACTATGAATATAATCCACCACTTAGGGGTTCCCTATTGTCAAATTTGTAACAAGTTGGGGGGGGTTGCGCTATTGACCACAGACTTTCTTTATCTTAACGTTTCTCCCTCTCATGACTCCTTCTCCTCTCATGACTACTTTTCCCGTCTCCATTCGGCCCCTTCCAGATAGTTTGCAGTGTTTCCAAGCCCATCGGCGCATATTCTTCAGGTGCCCTTTAATAACAGTAATCTCTATTTCATGTTTATGGTGATTAAACCGTTTTTTCTGATTATTTCCTCATTTCATTCTCATAACTTGATTTGTGGAGGTGAAACAGGCAGGTCAGTGGTCTGGCCCACCATTGAGCAGATAAGGAAACTGAGGCTCAAAGAGGTATGTGGCTGACCAAAAGTCACACACACAGCAAGTAAATGGCAGAACCAGAACTAGAACCGAGGTTGTCTGACTAAATCCTCCTGTACTTGAAAGAAGACATCAAGCCATTGATTGTGCATCCAGAGCGACGCCTCCGAAGCCAAAAGCTAACACCGAAAGCTACACTACAACCATTTCCCCCTCGATAATGATCATCATCCTCCAGGAGGAACATCTGTATCATGCATGGGCATCCTAAGCAAAAGCAAAACGGACACACTCCTATTGCAAAGCCCCCAACATCTGAGATGCAAAATGCAACTGTTCTACTCGATAGATGGATAATCATTTTGGAGAAGGCTGTTTCCCATCATCATTAGTAATCTAAAACTTCCTGTACTTACAAAAAATGGTGCTCTGTGGGGAGCTGAGTCGGTTAAGCCTCTGCCTTCCACTCAGGTCATGATCCAAGCCCCACATCAGGCTCCCTGCTCAGCTGGGGAGCCTGCTTTCTCCTCCCTCTGCCCCTCCCTGCGACTCGTGTTCTCTCTCACTCTCTCTGCTCTCTTTCTCAAATAAATACATTAAAAATCTTTTAAGAAATGGTGCTCTGAATATTCTTTTCTTTCGCCCTTTGTGCCATGTTGCATTCTGCAGATTTTTTTCTTTAACCTTTCTTTCTAAAAGGACCTCTACAAGTACCTTCTTAGCTCAGTAGGCAGCACATCAGTCTCATCATAAAAGGATCTCTACAGAAATTAATGCCTATAGTGAGATTTGCTTTCAAGATGTGAATAAAGAAGGATACTCTTGGGCCCTTTAGGTTAATCCATCAAGAATAAAATCCAGTATCTTCTGAGATAAAAATTTGCTCAGCATATCCATTCATATTAATGGGGAAAATAAAAATATGGCTACATGAACCAATATTTAATCTTTTCTGGTTTTATTTTCCTTTGTTATAATGATTAACTTTAAAAAAATATTTTATTTATTTATTTGACAGAGAGATCACAAGTAGACAGAGAGGCAGGCAGAGAGAGAGGGAAGCAGGCTCCCTGCTGAGCAGAGAGCCCGATGCGGGACTTGATCCCAGGACCCTGAGATCATGACCTGAGCCGAAGGCAGTGGCTTAACCCACTGAGCCACCCAGGTGCCCAATGATTAACTTTTTATTGGAAAAAATAACTCTGAGTTCGTTGCATGTGGATATGATTCTCAAACAAAATACTTTTACTAGTAAACAACCTGGTTTTAAAAAATTGTGAATAACATTGAGTTTTATTTGAAAGAATAGAATAGGTATCAAGAGATCAACAATATTTGTGCAAATACTCCATTAAATGGCTGTGGCATTTGATAGTTTGATAAAGCCCTCGCCACACAACAGAATAGAGTAAAAAGCAGACCTGTATATGCATGAAAATTTTAGCACATGGTAAAGGTAGCACTAAAATCATTAGGGGCAGGGGGATGGGCTTTTCAGGAAATGCTGTAAGGACAATTGGCTATTCATCTGAGAAAATAAAATGGTTAGATCCCTACCTCATACCAAATGCAGAATTAAATGCCAGAGGGTTTAAAGAATTAAATTGCAATGTAAAAATGTTTAATATTATATGAAAATATAGGAGAATATGTTCATATTCTTGAGGTGGGAAAGGCCCTCTAAAACAAGGCAAAAATTCCCAAGTCATAAAATACAAAACAAGCAAAGCTCATCACATAGACAAAGCTGTAAGGAAAGAGCATCTAGAAACTGCTGATGGTAATATTAATTGATTCGGCCACTTTGGAGGAAAATACGGCAATATTTTAGACATGTATACACCACAATCCAACAATTCCATTTCCACATAGTTACCCTAGGGAAATACTGACATGCATGTGCATTAGGAAGGCTGCCTGGCATGTTCACTGCAACATTGTTAACAGGTATAAACAAATTAGAAACAATCTACATATCCATCAGTATAGAAATAGTTAAAGAAACTGGTACATTCACACAAAGGAATACTATACAGCAGTTTAAAAGGATCAAGTTTGGTTTTTTTCCTACTTATTTCACTTAGCATTATACCTTCCAGATCCATCCATGCTGTTGCAAATGGCGAGATTTCCTTCTTTTTGTGGCTGAATAGTATTCCATTGTATATAAATACCACCTCTTGTTTATCCATTCATCTATCGATGGACCCTTGAGCTGCTTCAATAATTTAGCTATTGTAAATAATGCTGCAATAAACACAGAGGTGCATATATCTTTACAAATTAGTGTTTCATATTCTTTGGGTTAATGCTCAGTAGTGGAATTACTGGGTCATATGGTAATTCTATTTTTTTATTGTATTTATTTATTTGTCAGAGAGAGAGAGAACAAAGCAGGGGGAGTGGCAGGCAGAGAGGGAAAAGCAGACTCCCCACTGAACAGGGAGCCCAATGTGGGACTTGATCCCCAGACCCTGGAATCATGACCTGAGTGGAAGGCAGACACTCAACCAACTGAGCCACCCAGGTGTCCCTGTTCAATTTTTGGAGGAACCTCCACACTGTTTTCTATGGTGGCTGCACCAGTTTGCATTCCTACTGACAGTGCAAGATGGTTCCTTTTTCTCTGCATCCTCACCAACACCTGTTGTTTCTTGTGTTTTTGGTTTTAGCCATTGTAACAGGTGTGAGATGACATCTCATTGTGGTTTTGATTTGCATATCCCTGATGATGAGTGATATTGAGCATCTTTTCATGTGTCTGTTGGTCATCTGTATGTCTTCCTTGGAGAAATGTCTATTAATGTCTTCTGCCCATTTTTTAATTGTATCATTTGTGGGTTTTTTAGTGTTGAGTTGTAGGAGTTCTTTATATACTTTGGACACTAACCATTTATAGGATATGCCATTTGCAAATATCTTCTCCCATTCTGTAGGTTGTCATTTAGTTCTGTTGGTTGTTTCCTTTGCTGTGCAGAATCTTTTTATTTGGATGTAGTCCCAGTCATTTATTTTTGCTTTTGTTTCCCTTGTCTTGGGAGACATATCTATAAAGATGTTGTTATGGCCAACGTCAGATAAATTACTGCCTGTGCTCTCTTCTAGGATTTTTATGCTTTCAGGTCTCACATTTAGGTCTTTAATCCATTTTGAATTTATTTTCCTGTACGATGTAAGATACGGGTCCAGTTTCATTCTTTTGCATGTAGCTGTCCAGTTTTCCCAACACCATTTGTTGAGGGGACTATACGTTTCCCGTTGCAAATTCTTGCCTCCCCTGTCATAGACTAATTGACCATACACATGTGGCCTTATTTCTGGACTCTCAATTCTGTCCCACTGGTGAGTATTTGCATTTTTCTGTCAGTACCACTGTTTGGATTACTACAGCTTCGTAGCACAGCGTGTTATCTGGGATTGTGATACCTCCAGTTTTGTTTTTTCTTAAGATTTCTTTGGCTATTCAGGGCCTTTTGTGGTTCCATACAAATTTTAAGATTATTTGTTCTGGTTCTATGAAAAATACTGTTGATATTTTGACAGGGATTACATTAAGCCTGTAGATTGCTTTGGGTAGCACGGACATTTTAACAATATTTGTTCTTCTAATCCACGAGCATGAATATCTCTCCATTTGTTTGTGTCCTCTTCGGTTTCTTTCACCTCTTTTGACCTCTTCAGGTCTTTCACCTCCTTTGTTAAATGTATTCCTAGGTACTTTATTATTATTATTTTAAAGATTTTATTTATCTATTTGAGAGAGAGAGAGCACATGAGCATGAGCACAGGGAGAAGCAGAAAGAGTAGCAGACTCCCTAATGAGCAGGGAGCCTGATGCAGGGCTTGACCCCAAGACCCTGGGATCATGACCTGAGCCGAAGGCAGACACTCTCAATGACTGAGCCTCCCAGGCATTTTTTTTGATGCCATCTTTTTAAAAGGAAGAATAATGCAGATCTGTATGCAGCAACATGGAAAGATATCTAAATCACACTGTTAGATTAAAAAGCTATTTCATATAAAATACACAGAAAAGAGTTGCTTTTATATAAAAAGTTACCATATGTGTATGTGCACGTACATACTATTTTGTAAATGCGGAGAAGATTTTCTGGATGGAGACACAAGGAGCTGTAATCACGATCACTTCTGGAGAATGGGTTTGAAACAGTCTGAAGGTAACATGGATATTACCAGGATCTTTTTACGGTGAGAACGTTTTCATTTGGTGGTTATATAATTTTTTAAAATGATAAATGCCCTCACTGCCTAAGGAGGTATCCTCCACTCTCTTCCCCAGCTGAGAAGAGCTGAACTAAAAGGGGAAGGAAGGAGAGCCCCTACGGATACTGGAAGCCTAGAGTCCATTCTTCCTAATGAAGTACAATGGCTTAGAATACGGCATCTTTTTTAGCCTGCTCCTTTCAATTAGGACATTGGTTCAAGCAGACCTAGTGTAAAATGCAAAGACGTCACCCTCTAGGGAGTAAGCAGAGGGCAGAGACCATGTCTGTCTTAATCAGGTACACCAGGATGATTTGCTTCTTGCCACAAAGCACTCTGTTCCAGCTCTAGCACATTCACTCAACAGATATTTATAAGGTCCATCCTACATGCCTGGTACTGCCTGTTAAGTATCTGTACATAAGTGTCATGTGAGTAGATGAAAGAAAACCTTATAGGCTCCATTAACACAACATCATCCGAGTGTGTTCATCTATAAGCTTAGCCCGTTGACTGATGGGATAGGAACAGGGCCCAGCACCAAGCAACCGAGGGGAGGGGACCTGAGGGACTCACCCTGGGAGGCCACAGGAGGAGGGACCCTGGCCTGAGGGCAGGACCTTTCCCAGCACCTCATTAGTGATCCCAGGAGCAGAGTAACACACACTCTTGCCTGGACGTCTACATTCGACGACTTACTGAACACTTACTCTGGCTTCATGCCTTCGTCCCTGCATTCAGGACAGCATGTGGCTGGGGAGTAGGACAGAGAGAGTGTGGACTCCGGAGTCGGATTCTAAGTATTTCTAGCTGGGTGAGCCCGGGCTAGGAGCCTGACCTCTCTGAGCCTCACTGAAATGAGATGACTGCTGCCATGACAGAGTTATTCTGTAGTTTAAAACACTGTCTTGTAAAATGCCTGGTACTTAGTAGGTGTTAAGGAATTGATCATTATAATTATTATTGACCTAACAGCCTTAAAACCTTACATCCTAGCTGCGGTGGAGTTGAGAAAGAGGAGCAAGATCCTGGGGTCATTAGCTCTAATGCAGGGCAGGGTGAAGAATAAGCCACCACTGAGAAGGGGGTCACAAAGCTGCAGACCAGAGGAAAATTTAATTTCCAACTAACCAAGGGGCTTGTGGAGGGCTTCACAGAGAACATGCCATTTCCAACTGGGCCTGAGAGGGTGAGGAGAACTTCTACAGGTAGGAAACGGAAGGTGTGTGCCTGAGTGCTAACCTGCCCTAGAAACACAAAGGCACAGAATGGAATTGGTTAGGGCGATAAAGGAGAGGAGGGAGACACAATTAAGATTATGTCTCTATAACAGCAAACATACATTTTGGCAGCGAATAAATGGATCATCATGAATCACTTGCTTTATCCAGATTCAAGCAAAGAAAATAAAGAATTGGAGCTGCGTATCAGTACCGAATCATTTTACCAGAAAGATGGTTTTGATTGTGAGATGATCTCCAAAGGAAAAGAAAAGAATCTTTTGCTCACACATTCCATTAACTAAAAAAATATCTTGGATGCATTTGAATCCTTTGATTGCTCCACTGAATGAAAAGTCTTAAAACAGAAATGGAGAACATTCCCTTGGAGATTGTGCTCTGGCAGTCTGGACAGTGGCCCTACCCATACGCATTTCGGCTCAGTGTCCCACAGCATAATCGAAATCTTACTGTGCAACTGGACTTTCTTTTTTTTTCTTTTTTTTAAATATTTTATTTATTCATTTGACAGACAGAGATCACAAGTAGGCAGAGAGGCAGGCAGAGAGAGAGAGAAGGAAGCAGGCTTCCCGCTGAGCAGAGAGCCCGATGCGGGGCTCGATCCCAGGAGTCCTGGGATCGTGACCTGAGCCGAAGGCAGAGGCTTTAACCCACTGAGCCACCCAGGCACCCCAACTGGACTTTCTTTTTTTTTTTTTTAAGATTTTTATTTATTTATTTGACAGACAGAGATCACAAGTAGGCAGAGAGGCAGGCAGAGAGAGAGGGGAAGCAGGCTCCCTGCTGAGCAGAGAGCCCGACGCGGGACTCAATCCCAGGACCCTGAGATCACGACCTGAGCTGAAAGCAGAGGCTTTAACCCACTGAGCCACCCAGGCGCCCCCCAACTGGACTTTCTACTACATAATGGCTCATACCCTGTTTCGTGGATGTGCCCTGTCCGACTGGATTTCAGGCTCTTGGAGGTCAGTAATTCTGTCACCTTGCCCCAGAACTGAGCACCATCCTTTTTTTTTTTTAAAAGATCTTATTTATTCATTTTATTTACAGAGAGATAGGGGGAGAGGGAAGGGGAAAAGGAGAGAGAGAGAATCAAGCAGACTCCGCACTGAGTGCAGAGCCCAAAGCGGGGCTCGATTTCAGGACCCTAAGATCACCACCTGATCCAAAATCAAGAGTCAGACACTCAAGTGCCTGAGCCCCCAAGGCATCCCAGGATTGAGTACCATCCCTAGGCAGGGAGTCTCCTTAGCTTGGGTTTCTTGATTCAGTCGTCTCCCCAGGCCTTCCAAGTCTTCGTTAGTAGGTGATAAATTTGAATGAACACAGTGCCCACATTGGCTCATGGGTAATTGTTTTCTGGGCTGTTTTTTAGCCCCTGAGTTCAAAATTGCCAAACGGACAATAAATAGCATCAATTTTTGGCTCTTCTACACTATGCGGTGACAGGCTTTCCTCTAAGACCCAGAGAGGAGTGAAAAATATGGAATTTGAGCAAATTCTTAGGGGCACAGTACTCCAGAGTCTTCTTGACCAAACTCAAGAAGGGAGGGGGGGTTGCTGTACACAGTTAGCGTTGGGTCATGCAGAAGGTCTTCTGCAGCTCTGAATCAAGGAAGGCTCTGCTTTGAGGCATGGTACTAACCTGTGAGCTCTGGAGAGAAACCCAGCTTCCCTTCTGCCTGAAAGTGCAGTCTAGTGTGTCCTGCCGGCCCTCGGCAGACCTTGGTTCCTGAGGGGGGCCCAGTAGGGCCGCTGAACATTCCAGGAATCAAGTGGATGGGGGAATCAAGGAGTGTGGCTTGGAGGAGGGTCAGAGTGTGACTTGTCTGTTGTAACAGACCATCTTTTAGCCTCCCCACCTCTTTCCAGAAAGCTGACTCTACTTAACTGGAAATGTGTCCATGGGAGCTTGTTAAAAATGCAGAATCACAGGTTCCCCCTTAAACAAGATCCCTGGGAGATCCATACCCACAGTCAAGTTTGAGAACCGCTGCATGAAGTCCTCTGAGCCAACTTCCTCTTCTGTGAAGTGGGGTTGAGGACACCAAGCTGTGTGTGAGGCTCACTGAGGGTTAGCCAATGAGATATCCTAGAGCAACAGTAAGCCTGAGCCATCTGTTAAACTTCCCAGAGTTCAGCAGGCCAGTTGGTGAGCTGCTGGTAGTTTGAAATTGGGCTGCGATGGGAATGTTGGCAGGCCCTATGACATCTGTGGACCCTACAGATCAGGGCTCTTCATTTGTTTCTCAGAGACCCAGTTTATGTGTGCTCCACTCTGGAGACCTCAAACTGTTCAAAGTCTGTCCCTATGAGTTTTCTGAAACAGGGCACCAACTTGAGGGAACCAACTGTGGCCCCTGGTTCTGGATACCAACTCAGAGGAGATAAGGGCACCCAAAGACAAGCCTCCCAGAATTCCCCAGAGTCTCACCATCTGGGGTCCCCTCCCAGGGCTTGGAGCCCACATTCCACCACTGGAGCTCATGACCGCACACCTCTCCAGCTCATGCCTCAAAGGCCTCCTCCTGGGGCCCTGTGGTGGGTCTGTGCCTCAGCAACAGAGGGCACCAGGCCCTGCACAGCACCCCCGGGGCCCTGGCCCAGGAACCTCTGAAAGCAAGTTTTCAAATCGTTAAGAAAATGAAAATGAAAGGCAAGCCATGAGAGAGGAGCACAGCCCCCAGCCAGCCCGCGTCCCAAAGATGCACGGCGGCACATTAATGGCGCCTCCGGGTCGCAGTGAGGAGTAGAAGGATGCAGCCGAGCCGAGCAGCTCTCCTGCTCCCCGAGGGCAAAGAGGAACCCCGAGGCTGGGGAACATTCAGGTGCTTCCACTGCTTCACAAGACGCTGATCTGTCTCCCCAAGGTACCATAAGCATTTTGTGAGCCCGAGGTTGCCATGGCGGCTGCTTTTGTATGGAATAACAGACTACTCTATAAACTTGGGCAAATCTGCATAAGTTATGGCTGGTCTCTGGGTCCCCGGCTCTCGAAATTACACACCCTGTTGTGTAATTGAAGAAACATGCTCGGACACAGAGCGATGGGGTACGGATGTGCGTTCTGCCTGGAAGGAGGCTTCTCAGGTGGTTTTACCACATGGCCTATTGATTGCCCTCTGGCTAAATAGCCTCTGATTGCCGGGGCACTGGGCCACCTTCGCTGGAAGGAGTTTGCAGCCCTTGTCCAACAAAGGCTGTGATGAGGAGCGCTTGGTATTTTTCAGATAATCCAGAGCACGACCGAGTAAAGCATGTTTCCATTTGGATGCCCAGAAATATAATACTCTTCTTTTATGCACATTCAGTCCAAATTTGTGTCAAAATGATGTTTTAATATAAAATAAAGCCCCTGAAACTTACCACTATATTGTTTCTCTTTTATCTCTTGCCCCTCGGAGCCACAACATTCCATGGAATCCAGAATTATATTATCACAGCCCCACTTCCTTTTGTTCAGGCAGAACACATTGCCGTGCTCTGGAAATAGTGCAATATTGTCGGCGCCAAGCTCCTCCCCACTTGCTACCCCCACCCTTCTTTGGTGTCACAACTTTCCATGAAGAGCTGCAGTGGGACAGAATGTGTGTGTAGCTAGTTGGCGGCCTTTGTGAAAGGGGTTCGAAGAGTGCCTCACCTGTCTGTCATCTCCCTGAGGCTCCTTGCTTGATCTCAGTCAATGACCAGGATATGACATTTTCACAGAGGCCAGATAACTACATTCCAGTTTCTCACAGAGCAACACTGTGTTATGCTGCACTTTTTTTGCCCCAATGGCCAAGATAACACCTAAGCCATGAACATTTTACTCCCTTCTGGAAATGCAGCCAACCCATGATCCACACCGAGGCAACCTCCAGCTGGCAAAGCCACTCTTGTCTCAGAGGTGAGCGGAGTATGGTGATGAGTCATGAGAGCTTACAAATGGCAAAACCAGGTGACTGGGTTTCCAGATGATACTGAAGGATCGCCCTCACATCATGGGTACTTGAGTGGGCTTGAGCTCCAGCTCGGTACCAACTGCAACAGGGAAAGTGTGCAGGCGTTTCTGATTTTCCTGTTGCATTCTTTCCGACGGCCAACTTTTACAGAGGGCAGCCACATGATCGGGGCCTGGGATTTCACTTGGCCGCAAGCCACCGGCACTAACACATGTGAAGGACTCCCAGCACCTCCACTGTACATGCAGAGCTTTCCAGGCTCTGTGATGTCTGCTTCTCAAGCTTCTGGGAGTGAGAAAAAAAAGAACAGAGGGACCTGAGCTTCCACAAGGGCCCACTCACACACACACAGAAGGACATTCTGGAAGCAGGCCAGGCTCAAGCCAATGCTGCTAGGCATTAGACAAATTGTCCAGGGGAGCAGACTCTGACTGACCCCTGCTGGTCCCAATTCCATCCCTCCAACACCCAGGTCAGCCTCCAAGCCATGGGCAAAGAAACTTGACCCTGGGACTGATCACTGGTCATCCCCAGCAAAGCTTGGGAACGTTCCTGAGCCATTTCTCTGTCTCTGAGACTAAGTTTGTCAATTAGAAGTTTCTAACGATAAGCAAATAATAATGAACCAGCCTTGCCCCTTTTCCTGTCCCGGTCACATTTGCTAGCTGGAGGTTCAGCCTACTTTCCAGCCCATAAAGACAAAGAAGATCTGAGGTCTGGCCACTGCCACTCTGGCTAACCGTCGGCAGGTCACTTCTGCACTCTGTGACTCAGTTTCCCCCTCTGGACAAGAAAGAAGTTGGATTAGATGATCTCCAAGGCCACATCCAGTTCTGATATCACAGGCACCTGTGTGGCACACCCTGGCTTGATGGCTAGGCTGGCCCAGATGGTCCTCAGAAGCTTCCTTCTCTTTCCCCCATGCGCCCACCCTGGACCAACTTGCTATAATATGAAAGAAGACTCAACAAAGAGGCTAGTGGCAGCAGAAAGCAGTGAGTTCAGCCCACACAGCAAGAACACTTGCCACCACATGGTATTTTCTCAGCTAAACAGATTCCAGACACATCTGCACAGCACCTAAGACACAAATCGACAAGCAAACACACAGGCTTTATGGGTGGCCCTCTCATGATGTTCAAAAGAATTCTAGGATATAAAATCACCAGGTCTCTCGCCACTCCCACCCCCGAAAGGCACGGGAGCCCCTTAACGCCAGACCCCCCAGCCCAGCCTGCAGGGCTCTCCCAGCCAAAGCCTCTCTGAAACAGCAGTGGGTGGAGAGCCTACCGACAGGGAGCCAAGATTCAGAGTCTGCTTCCAGCAAGTCACTGATAAGGCTGGCTAGCCTTTGGCTCCAGCATGAAGGAGGGGCATACGAACCCTGACCTTGAACTCAGGAAGCTGGGGTTCTAGTTCCACCTTGGCTACTTACGAGCTCTGGTTGTCCAATCTGTTCAGATGGCAAACGGACCTCGGAAGATACGGGGACCATAAAATAGCGACAACCATTTCTGGCAGCAACATCTCTGGGCTTTATTTTGTGCGTGCATGTCTTTGTATCAAAATAACAATAATGACAACAATAATATCAGTACCTGAAACGTTGCTAAGAAACTACATATTATTTCTCAGTTTTCTAGTCCACTCATGAGCTGGCTCCTTGCCCATTTTGTCATCTACAAGAAATCATCCAAATAAATAAAAATATTTAAAAAAAAAAGAAAAGAAATCATCCATACAAGGCCTCACCTGGTCCATTCCCCCCACCCATCCCATCACCAGTCTCCCACTCATTATGCCAGTCATTCTGACTTTCTTGGAGTTCCTAGGACATTCTTAACATGCTCCCTCTTCAGGGCCTTTGCACTTGCTGCTTTCCCTGCATGGAATGATCCTCCCTTTCACTTCCTTTGGATCAAGTGTCAACCTCTGAGTAGGTCTCTCCTGGCTTCCCCACCAAACAGTCCAAGCCCCATCCACACTTCTGATCCACTCAGCCTGTTGGCTCATTTCTCTTTCTCCTTAGCCCTCGTCATTGACATACCATCTATTTCACCTGTTTATCTTATTTATCATCTCTGTCCCCCACTGGAATGTAAGCTCCACATGGGTAGGGATTTGTTTGCCTTTTTTTTCCACTGGTGTTTCCCCAGTGCCAAGGACAGTGCCTGATACAGAAAAGACACTCAGGAGCTCTGTTCTGGATGAGAGAATAAATAGTAGCGGGCACACCAAATATCTAATAATTATTTATGGAAGAAAAATTTGTTATTGCAAAAAATATATCACCGATCTGCAAACGGGGAAAGGCTTCCATTATTGTCAAAGAGCAATGACACTTCAGCCCGGCTCTAGAAACTCCAGCAACCTGAGGAGGGGAGTTTGGAGCCCTGAGTATAAACATTCTCTCTGCATATTGTGTGTTCTGACTTGGATTGGCTAATCCTGCCGGCCACATTCGCACTCCCTAATCTACACTTCAGTCTGGAAACATCCAGTGATATGTCAGAACAGAGTCCTCTAGAGATAGAATATTCTAGAGAGAATATTTCCTAAGTACCAGGCTCTCTGCTTGAACACACTTCTGGCACCATCAGCAAAGCTCACAACTACCCTCTGAGATGAGCTCTGTTTTATCCCTGTCTCTCAAGTGAGGAAACAGCCTCACTCAATGAATGGAGTTGTCTTACCCCAAGTACATCCACCTAGAAATGGCGACACTTCCTCTCTGGGTCTTAAACACTAAGCTCCACCTTCCTCCTCTCTTATCTCTTGTCTGTCCTCTCCCTGCTGCTGAAAGTCCATTCCCTAGTCCCACCCTCCGAGCCTCTCGGGGGAGGGAAGAATTAAACTGGGGAGCTGTGACCACAATGAGGACATTTTGACAGCAGCCAACAGCCCATTCCTCCTCACGCGCAGAAGTAACAAGGTTGGTGCAAATGAAGTCAAGTGAGAAAGAAAAAAAAACCCCTGTGTCCAAATTCTGACTCACTCCACTTACAGGAGCAAATTACAGAATTTGAGCCTCAGTTTCCTCAAGTTGAAGCAAGAAGGATACTATCCACTTCACAGCATTGTGTGTGTGCGCTCATGTGTGTAGCAGGGGAGAACTCTTCCTTGAGGGAAGGTCTGCTTTTCTCTTGCATTCATTTGCTTTCCCTTACATGAGAGGGATGGAATTTCAAGAAGTGAAGCTGACCTAAAAAATGTCAGACTTAAAAATGAAGAAGATCCAGAAATCCATTATGTTGTAATGAACACTTCACAAGTCCCTTCTTTTTGATAAACGACAACTAACCATTCAGATCCTAATTGTGCTGACCTTAGAGCCCACTGACTCATCAAAATTAACATTGTGAAAAGGAACTCATGTCAATTACAGAGAACGTGGTTATGTCAATTGCAGAGAAAAAAAGAAAGGATTAAACCCCATACAGAATCTGTTCTATGAAAGATATGTTTCAAAATTTTTTAAGTTTCATTTTGTTGCCATGGTACCAGTATTTCCAACTATTTTCAGTTCTCTTGAAACACTCAGTAGAGTCAAGTATATCCTATGATATCCAGTTGTCTCCCCAGGCTTATTTCAAAGCATCATTCTAGGGGTCCCTGGGTGGCTCGGTCGGTTAAGCGTCCGACTCTTGATTTCAGCTCGAGTCATGATCTCAGGGTGCTAAGATTAAGCTGTGAGTTGGGCTCTTCACTGTGTGGAGCCTGCTTAAGAGTCTCTCTCCCCCTCTGCCCTTCCTTAAAATAAATAAATAAAAATATAAATAAAAGCATCATTCTATAAATGCAACTTGATGTTTACAGACATCTGAAGATTAATACTGAGATGAAAATATTTAGCAAAATGCCCACCCATAGAGAATTCCATAATAATAATGTTTTGAATGTATCCAGTGCTTTTGTTCTGAGCAGCCCCAAGGGCTCTGCGAGCATTATCTCGTTAATCACATAGCACATTCCGAAGCTAGAGTATCATGATGTAGCTGGCGAGCGGTGTCAGCAGTTCCATTCTGGAAACCATACACCATTACTAGAGGACGACTGGAGCAAAATGAAATGATGTAAGGGAAACACATCCAATGTGCTGGTCCTAATACTAACCACGTTCTCTATCAAAGTGTTTTCCCAGGGTTACACTCCTATTTTCTCTGTTCCCAGTACAGATATGAGGAAAGAATGCTTTCATTTTCCCAAACTGATAGAGCCAAGTACAGTGGAAACAGCAGCAAGCTGAGGTCGGGACGACTGGTCTTTGTGTGGGCTCTGCCTTTAACCTACCGAGCAGCCTACTGTGGTCTTTCCCTCTCTCGACTGAACGTCCCTTGCCTGGAAAGATAGCGAGTGGAATGAACCAGTACCTTTTATGCTATCCTGGCAATGAAATACCACCAAGTGATGAGAATCCTCTTACTGTTTTCTATCGGTCTTCCACATAGCTGTCTACCAGATTGCACGGGACCAATTTTAAAAGTCCCTACTCCCATGTTCACAGCAACACTGTCTGCAATAGAAAGCAGATGGGAATAACCCAAGTGTCCATCGACAAATCAATAAAGTGTGGTCTATAACAGAATATTATTCCGCCTTAAAAAGGAGGGACATCCTGACACCTGCTACAATGGGGATGAACCCTGAGGACATTACACTCAGTGGAATAAGGAGTCACAAAGAACAAATATTTTATGATTCCACTTATGTAAACCATCTAAAATAGACAAATTCCTATAGACAGAAAGTCCAACAATGGTCGCCAGGGCTGGGGGAGTGGGGCAGGAATCGGAGTTATCACATAATGGGGACTGAGTTTCAGTTTTGCAACATGAGAAAGTTCTGGAGATGGATGGTACTGGTGGTTGCACAACAGTGTGAGTGTACTCAACGAAATAGTAGGGCTAGTAAAATCCTTTCCAGATCTGAAGTAGATCTACATGAATCTAGAAGGAGAAAAAAAGTGGTATTTTAACCAAGAAGAAAGTGACTCCTTAAATTTCACTTTGTTACTCCTGGAAAATTGAGTTGGTGGATGTGGATAGCAAGGGAAAACCCTCTTTCTCCATACTATCAAAGTGGGTTTGTGTTAACAGAAAACCACCCTCCAAAGTTTTACAGAAAAGGCTCTTGGTCAGCGCCGACTTTCTTACAGAGGGGGACAGTGGGCCCGGGGATTGGTTTCACATCCAAGTGACCAGTGAGTCAAGTTGGAAGGGCCCAGTGTGAGCCACTATTTTTCCCAGAGTTGTTATATTGGAGGCTAAGGAGAGAAGGGCAAGAAAAATGGGTTTGTATTTAAAATACTTGAAGGCTTGGAGACTAACGTGACTTGTAGTTATCACGACATAAGCTTGCCTTTGGGGGACACTTGAGCAAAGAGACAATGTGAGTTGTGCTAGAGCTGTGGCATCCCCTCTTAGTCCTTCTGCCCATGCTGGAGGCCAGACAAAACCCAAACCCACCTCTGAGTGAAGGAATTGGGGTCCTTTGCCCATGAATTCAGTCCATACTATCAACCTGAATATAAGGTTCCCTATGGAAGGCGGGAGGAACCCAGTTCCCAGAATGACAGACCTGGCTACCTCAAAGCCTTGTCCACCATCACCCAAAGGACAGGACTGAAGCTCTCCCTTTAGTCCTCATCTCTCTTCCCACAAATGGAAAAAAACTTCCAAGTAATGCCCATTACAGAAGAAGGAAGATGTCACAAATCTAGGCCTAGTTGTAGCCGGGTGGAGAAGGGCGATGGAAGGTCCATAAAAGGAACTTGGAGAAAGGGAAGGAGAGAATGAAAGGGACAAAAGCGTTAGCCTTTTCCTCAGGGTAGGAGATGGCCGGGTGCCCAGGGTCTTCAGAGTCAAGCTTCCGTGTTGGGGGATTGGTCAACGAAGGGCCCTGTAGTAACGTACTTCCTCCAAGGGGAAGGCTAAAGGTTGCCATGGGAGCCTTGCTTCTGTGTCTCTCTCTGACTTGGATGACTGTGTGTAAGCTGCCTAGGTGGAGACTTGGTATTAATCACTAAATACCCTACAGGAGAGGATTTGAGGAATTCTCTTAAGCAGATGCATCAAAACAGAGCTCATTTCTCACTGAAAGCTGACAGGGCAAAACCTCATCTTCACTGGGCCTCAGTTTCACCATAAAACAAGGATAAGAAATCTTTTACCCGGTTGTGTCCCCCGCACCTTCCCCAACCTGGAAGAGCAAAAGGGAAGTAGTGTGTCCTGCCCCTAGGGGCGATCTAGAGCTTCCCCAAGGGGTTTTGTATCTGATTGTACTTAAGATACCAAGACAAGCTCTCTCTCGGACATTTTCTTTCACAGATTCTGAAAGCAGGACGGGATTCCAACCCCCTTCATTCAATAGATAAATTTCTAAGGTCAAGTGACTTGCCCAAGGTCCCACAGCTACCAAGTGGTTGGAGCTGGGATTCAACCCCAAATCCATCTGACTCTAAGTTCAGTACTCTTTCCTCCCCACCGGTTAAACACAAGAAGAAATGAACCCAAAAAAGACACTTCTCTACCTTATGAGTCCAGGAAGGAAAAGTGAATTAAAAAAAAAAAATGCCTGTGTCGGCATCTGCACTAAGCACAGCGTGGTTGCGAGCAGAGTTTCTCAAGATTTCCAGATCTATTTCACACCATTTTCCTAAAAAGCACAGTATTACTAAAATGGTGGGTGAACTGTATCAAATACAGCAGAAAAAAAAATCTCTGTAGTTAGCGGGATTCGTCCAGGTAATTTTAAAGACAATTCCGTCCCCCACCCCTGTTTTTGCGGCTTCTGTGCTTTGATTAAAAAGAAAAGTTCTCCTTTTAGATATTTGTGCATCTCGGGACAATGCCCTCCTAATAGCTTCAAAATCACACAACAAGATCATCTAGAAAATCTGTATAAAATTGCATACAATTGGCTCCACGATAAGAAGCGCTTATTTACTGCGGTTTGTTTTCTTCTTAAATAAAAAGAGCCTATCTTTATCCATCCACCAGTTGGAAAAAAAACGGACCATCCTTGCTCATTCTGTTTTGCTATTTCTCTATACTTAAAAATTTGCCGTTCCTTTCCCAGGGCAAATCAAAGTCTTTCTACAAAATCCTTCCCGGCTAAAGTAAAGCCTTGGTTATACATCTTTCCATTCTCTGATGATTAGGGCTGTGTTTTTGTTATGGTAAATAAGTATATCGTAGAAGTTCAGAAGGTCCTTTTTAGTAATCGTTTGCAAAGCCTCTGAAGAAAACAGTGTCTTCCTAACCTTTATTTCAGACCTATGTGCTTCTTTTCTCCAGGTAGCCCAAGATCAGCTTTGCAACAAATCTGGATGAGTTGGGTCCAACTCTTAAGCAAATGAGCGGCCTTTTCAAGAAGATACTCTTGTTGGAGGAGAAAGATGTTCTGCACAATTAATGTTTGCAAGAGGGTCATTGAGTAGGTCACATTTTAACTGGTGGCAATATATCACTCAACGTCCCGTGGCAAGCTGATGAAAGCACTGGCCTGGCCTCAGTCATATGAACCCAAAGCCAGGAATTTCCAAACCTTGCAAGGAGAGAGGAACAGTGGGGGACAGACTCCAAGACAGCTGTAAAATGTAGCAGCCCTAAACCTCCCGCCATTCTACCCTTTTCAAGCTCAGAGTGAGACGAGCAAGTACGGTTCAGCCAGCCACGCTTCCCCAGTCTGTGGGGCAAAGAAGCTTCCAGTATGCAGTACGAGAGACTCAGACATTTTAACCTATTCTGTGGCTGAGCTGATTCAAGTCGTTCCGAGCCTCAGAAGAGCCCCGATCGGTTAGCCACCCACCCCCACCCGCCACCCCAGAATCCCCAGCTTGACAGTTCCTGTCTTCTCACTGTGCCCTTCCAGCTTTGGCTGTCTCCTCCCCTCCAAGAGGGTAGGTCCAATTACTGGGTAGCCCACTTAGCATAGCAAAGAGCCGCAGTCCAGAAATGTGTGGAAAAACCAGAGGGCCCCCGCAGTTGATGCTTTGTTCCTCCCAGCTGCGCTTACTTCCCAAGCAAAGCTGCCGTCCCCACTGCGGTGGCTTCCCCCAGGGTTGGGGTCAGGCCCTGGGGATACTATTATGACATAATATTGCATTGCACCTCAAGGCCAACACTGGAAAGAAGGAGAAAGCCTACACCTCTCGTTCCATTTCCTCCCTTGGAAAAGACGGGCATCACCGTCCGGGCTGCTCTATGAACGGGGCCTATTTGTTTGATTAGCGCCAAGCGGCTCTTTGTAGAGCGACAATATCAGGCCTTACAGTAACAAGATCGCGTCTTTTGATTTGGGTCTGCTCCCTCTGTTGATACAAACCATTATCCTGTTTGCCTTTCTTACTACACCAAGGCTTCGCACGCACCAAGGGCTTCAAGGATTTTTTTTTCTATAATAACCTCCAAATCCCTCAGCACCTGTGTTCTGCCGAGGACCCTCCCTCTTCACTCGGTGCTTTCCTTTGTCCTTTCAGCATGACTTCCAACAGTTCGGTAAAGCCAGACTCCCATCCCAAGGAAAAAGAAAACTGGGGTGGCAACGAGAGGGCCTCATATTTAACAAGAAACAAAATCAGGCAGAGCCATGGAGTCATTGCTTGCTTAACCCTTTCTCTGCCGCCCCCCCCCTTTCAGGCATTTAAAGAGACTGGGTGGAGAAAGAAAGACAAGGTTCAGGGCTCCGCACAGCGACCAAGAGATTCACAGATGCAATCTGATGTCACTAAGCCAATGACCATAGTCAAGTTTTTACTTTTTTAAAAAAGATTTGAGAGTTGGGGGTATGGGGCAGAGGGAGAGAGAGTCTCAAGCAGACTCAAGCAGGGCCCGCTGCAGGACTCGATCTCACAACCCAGAGACCATGACCTGAGCCCAAACCAAGAGTTTCCCGCTTAAGCGACTGTGCTCCCCATCCCCAGAATCAGGTTTTTTTTAAAAAAAAGACTTTATTATTTACTTGACAGAGATCACAAGTAGGCAGAGAGGCAGGCAAAGAGAGAGGAAGGGAAGCAGGCTCGCTGCCGAGCAGAGAGCCCCATGCGGGGCTCGATCCCAGGACCCTGGGACCATGACCTGAGCTGAAGGCAGAGGCTTTAACCCACTGAGCCACCCAGGCGCCCCCGAATCAGGTTTTTAAAAACATACCAACAGACCCCTAAATCACCCAATTTCTAAAGCAGAAGAGTGCACCCCCTCTCCCCAGGATTTGTCCAGACTCTCCAAACCCCCACTGGAAATCCCATAAGGTAAATGGGGTGCCTCGGATGTTCAAGGTCCCCTTCCCAACTGTGAAAACGTGTTCCCGTCTGGAAGGTGTTCACCCTGGAAGACATTTCACATCCAGGAACCTTCAACGACTAGCTGCCAAAGGCTGGGTGGGGGGACCCCAAAAGACCAAAAACCAAAAACCAAACCTTGATGAGCTCATTCATGGCATTTGTGGCTGAATCCATAAGGACCGGCTGGTCCATAAGGGCCCAGAGAGGCCGGGGCCTCAGGACTGATGGGAAAAGAATAGGTTGTGTTTTTGTGCAGACTGGCAGACCCCCTTCAGCCCTGGCAGAATTCACAGAACGCCGGATCTTGTTTTCCGCCACACCCCCCCTTCCCTGGCACGCTATTTATGTTTACGCAAGACACTCCCGCCTAATTATGCTTCATCCCAATTTGGACTGTAAATAGAAGGCAAATTAATAATTTAGGAGGAAAAAAGACCTGGGCCCTTTTCTCCTGCCTTCGTTCCCAGGTCAGCCGGCTCATTTATGAATTAGTGCTCGAGCGGCCTGAATAGCGGAGAATGAACGTTCGACTAAATCCTCCAAGTATGAAAGCTCTTCACACCATTTGGTCTTGAACTGATCCAATAGCGAGGTGTAACCAGTGGTGACAATAAAACGCCATCTGGCAAAGTGAACTCTAGGCAAACAATGACAAGCACAAGTGAAAAGAATTGCAATGATTTCCACAAACATGTGAAATACTATAAACTGTGGGACTTAGCAGCTTCCTCCCGAGGCAAGTAAACAAGTGCAGGGCTCCGGCGGCGGCGCTGATGTGTGGGGCTCCATCTGGGGGGGGGGGGCAGGGGGTGCGGGCTGGGCTGCATTTACACGGAGCTGGGGGGAGAAATGTATGCAGATTGGCGAACAAAAAAATATATAAGCACTACTAAGCAGACGTCACTTTTCCTACGCTCTTTACTGTCAGGGTGATGTACTGGAAGTCTTTATTTCATTCAGCCTGGGCCTCTCGGTGCCTCATTCTCCTTGCAGCCTGTTCTCATGCCTTTCTCATCACCTGCTGAGGCCTTGATCACCGACAGAGCAGACGAGCAGCAGGGGGACAATTAGAGAGGAGTTCAGACTTTGATCATTTGACCATATGTGAATACAACAGCTGACCACATGTTTTAAAAGACAACTAACTTAAATGTATTTTTAAAAAAACCACAAAGCAAGCATAGATACTGAAATTTACATTTTAATTATCTGGCACAATGCTGCATTCAACCTCTTCAAAAATATTTAATATGGAAAAATACATCTTGCCCCTTCAAAATAGGAAAGGAAAGCGCTTCTCTGTTTCCTCCCCACCCCCGCTCCCCCTCTCAAGATCATTTAAGCACAGTGGATGGTGAAGAATTCTGTGCCGGAGATTTCAAAAGGCACGTTCAAAGCTGCCCAAAGTTGGGGACGATTACTAAAGGTACATGAAACTGAAAGCGCGCGCGATTATTTCTTTTTAAGGCATGATTTTGTAGAGAAAATATCAGTCCAGCGTGCACAGCGTAAACCCCGTTTGGGGTTGGTTTTGTGTTTTTGTTTTCTTTTGGTTTTACAGGAGAGGAACACATTCAGTGGCTTAGCCTCCCCTCCCGAATTCTTTAAAATGGCCATGACAAAATTTTAAAAATGTATATTCCAAGACGTGTGAAAAAGAAAGCCCTTTGTTGGCAATAAAACTCAACTACGTAGTACTACTTGGTTAGCTAGAAGACGGTCTCACTAGTGCAAACGAAGGTTTATTCGTGGTTAATTCTTTTAAAACATTGTCACTTCTGTTCTGGATCTCTTTCAACTATCAAAGCTGAACCGATTTCAGTCTGGCTAAGAGAATTGTGGACACCGCTCAGCCCTGCTTAGAACCCTTTCCTGTGTTTTTGTATGCAATTGACGATTTATCAGTTGCTTCTGGAGATATAGGGCCCTCCTTATCTACTCCACCTACTAGATAATTAACATATTCATGAAATGGTTATTTACTCTCAAATAGGAGGATAATAGAAAAATAACACTAATTGTTTTGACAGCAGTTTACTCAAGAGTTATCTGGGGGAACAAATGTTTCTTTTGTAGTGTTAGGAAGACAAGCATTTATCTATGTATGAAGCTTATTTTTCTTCTTACGGTAGACAGATCCAAGCAATCTTGGGTCTGTGGAGAAAAGTCTAGAAGATACAATTTAAGTGAAATTTCAACTGACCGTCCCACAAATATTTTAATAGTCCGTTTATTTCTTCAGTTGTGAAGGGGATTGGCAATGTGACATACGTTTTAAAGGCTCTATAGGTTCATGTGTTTATTCATTATTTGTGTGCCATTGTATTTTAAAAATACTTACTACCCTTTAAGTGAAAAAAAAAAAGCTTACCTTGTTTTATTTTACTTGGGTACCATCTTACATATAACTGGTTTATATCCATTATCAGATGAGGGCCACACATGGTAATTCTTATTTTAGGCCCCAGTGTATTTTTACTTTACAAGAGTTCATGTTAATATAGCCTCTGAATCAAAGGTGCCTTAAAGGAATCCCAGTTCTGGATAATTCTGTTTCTTTACGTACTCAACTTTTCCCAGCTGTGTGGAGAGGCAAGTAAACGAACCCCTACGATGTGCTGGGCATCTCGCAGATACTGTCTCCTTTCATCCTTCCAACCACACTGGAAAGTAAGCGTTTTTATCTCCACTTTGTAGTGGAGGAAACAGGCCCCCAGAGGCAAGGTGAGGTATTGCAACCGGCCTCACAGCTGGGAAGTTGTAGAGAACCAGGCCTATCGACAGATAGGAATTCTCATTACTTACTATACAACACTCCCTCCCAGAAAGATAATGGGTATCAGAAGATTAAGTCCCTAGCCCCACTTTATCACTAATTTCCTGGGACAAATCCTCTACCTCAATTTCCTTAGCCCATACAGGCATTGTAACTCTGGGACCCTATCACTGACCTCATTACCAACAGAGACAAAATCAGAAGGACGACAGTAAACAAAAGGCAAACCGTACACTTCCTCCAACATGACCCAAGAGACGCTGTCCTTGAAGGTAGCCAGAACACAGAACCACCCTTTCTGAAGACAGAGTAGCATCTGGTGGTCCCACTAGGGTATTGGGAAAAAAAACCACGTCGCCTATGGTGGCATTCTTTGATGACGTTTCTTAAGGTTAAAAGACTTTTCCACAAAGTGGGAAAAGTTGGAAAAAGAACAATTCAATTGCTTCTTTTGAACTGAAATAGAATCTATGGTGAAAGAAAATCCTACAAAGGGGAAGAAATGGAACCCCGCAAACATGCTTTATTTTAGCTTCATAGGTACTCAACACTTTTCAAGCAAACACAGAAAGTCAGCGAGATCTGAACCCAAGCTAGGAGGCGTTGACAAACATGGGGTGACTTCACAGCATGTCCCTTTTAAACCAAGATTTTGGTGAGAAATTGTTTTAAGTGTTAAAACCACAGAAATAGTCTTCATGCGCCAGGCAGCAGGACGATCCCAGGCAAAAGAAATGAGGAGAGTCTAAAAAGTTGGGGTGCCCGTTAAGAAAGGAAGCCAAGAGCTCTACAGATGGGGACTGTGGGCATCTTGTGGGACTGCTGTAATTGTGTAATATTCCCATTTGTTATTTCTGTCTTTTGTCTGTTTTGCCTAGTTTTCTTTAATGATTTGCCAGAAGACGCTTCCAGCTTTCCTCTGTTAACATTTTGGAGGCCTAGAGTCCCCCGGAGAATCTGAAGAAGGTTATGAAACCTCCTCCCAGCCCTCCCCTCGCCCTCAAAGAATGCACAGAAACACAAACCACAGGCTTGAAATTTCCAGGGGTCTGCCGCCCATCCGAGAACCCCAGGTGATGGTGACATACTTTAAAAAAAAAAAATACCAATGTACCATTTTCAACTATCAGATTGGCAAGGAATAATAAAAGGTTCGGCAATTCTCAGTGGCATTAAAGAAGCAAGTTCACCCACCAGTGCTGTGAGTACTGACTGGTGACAACCCTTTGGGTTTTTTCAATGTACACAACTTTTGATCCAATGTATTCAAGGCTGGAAAACGACACCAATGTCTGTTCATAGGAGGAGACTGGTCCAATAAAGGCAGGACCATCCATATTTCTGGTGATGATGTACATCACCTTTTTAAGAATAGGCACAGTCCCCTCTCCCTGGAGTCATTGTGGTGAGTGGCTAGGGGGAGGGGAGAGGTGCCAGAGTTGAAGTCAGTACTGAGGGGTTTAAACTGTGAGTTACCTAATGGGACTTCATATAAGGCAATTAGTGAGACAATGAGGACGCCTGTGGGGCCGTGGTGAAGGGCTGTACTATTAGGATATTTCAACAGTAGCTCTTAATCTCTGGGGGCTTCAAAGACACCTTTGAAAATCTAATGAGAGCTAAGGACTCATTCTCTAGAAAATGCACATATGCACAAATTTTGCATATACGTTCTGGGGATTCTTGGGCCCCCTGAAGTGGATTCAAGGACTCCAGGTGAATCCCTGCCTTCGGCTTCAAACAAAGGGAAAGTTCTTTTGAGGAAGATCTAGGGCAGGAGGAAAACAACTGTGAGCAGCTGAGGGCAGGGAATCCCACGTCTGGGCACACTGGTTTCCTTTCAGTTCCCGATTTCAGACCTCTAATGAATCCTCACACCTTGCACAGAAATCCTACTCTATTTCTCTAGAAATCTCTCCTAGTTTCCAAGACAGCTCGTTGGCGCCTATTCCTACCTCCTGCGATCCTCAGCCCTTACCTGGCCACTTGGCTCCACTGAGAAAACAGACGCTTCTCCCTGTCACCAATATACAAACCAAACTACACTTGCCCCCCATTTCTTCCTCTAGCCACAACCGAGGAACTGTCTCTCCTCTCCGACGCCCAGCCTTGCCCCTCGAGCTTCTGGATTTCCTTCTCACCAGCCTTTCCCGAGGTCTTCTGTTAACCATCACAATAAAATCAAAACTCTACCCTGGCCTACAAGGCTCCCACATGATCTGATTTAAATTTCAAAGCCAACACCCTTGTTGTGATGCGTAAATCCGGGTTGGAGGAGGGGCAAGAGGGAAAGCCAAGAAACCACGTACTTGTTGGGCACCAGACGCTTGGTGCTGGGGACAAAGTGGTGAGCAAAACTGTGGTCTCCTGGAGCTTCCAGCTGAATGGAGACCAGAAGGTGTGAAGTCAATAGGGCTTTCAAGATGAAGGCTCCCTAACTTACTTAGAATCCAGCCCAGCAGGTGAAGCAAATCATGGGCCCCACCCTCTCCCCTGAAAACATGTCAGTGAGTACTGTGGGTGGGTGTTCTCAAAACTTAGGATTTGTTTGGTTCGGGAGTTCCATGAAGACATGACCTACATGACTTTTACTGAACTAAGGACAACATAATGTTTACTGAGCAAAAAAATGTTTGAAGTGAGCCAAAGAAAAACCCTAAAGGAAAAGGTACTAAAATAGCATCTGAGGTTGTGTTTAGAAGCCAAGATTTTAGAAGATTTTAGCATTTATTTATTGTTTCACATGTTTTTGAACATGTTTTCCCCTTTAATAATTTTGAAAAAGTTAAAAGTATGCCATGTAGAAACACCAAAAATGCCATTAAAATATTGTCAAGTTAAAGGTTATAAATCTAGGTACAGCATGTCGCAATAGGATGAGGTGTAGATAGGCAGATACAGAGTCCTAGAGCGATAAGCAGGAATGAAATGAACTGTACCGGGTCTGGGGTCAGAATATTTGGTTGCGCAAGTTTCTTGAAATCTCTGTTTCTGTTTTCCCAACTGTAAAACTGCAATAATAATTGCCCCTACTTCATAAGGTTAGTGCACCAATTCAATGACCTAATATATATAAACTGCTTGGGCACAGAGGACTTTTAGGGCAATAAAACTGTTCTGCACGCTACTATAATGGTGGATACGTGTCATCACACATTTGTCAAAGTTCATGGAATGCACCACACCGAGAGTGAACCCTGATGTAAACCATGGACTTGGGATGACAATGATGTCTCAGTGGCAGTCCATGGATTGTAACATAGCTCAAATCTAAAACACAAGAAACAACAAGTGTTGGCGAGGATGTGGAGAAAAGGGAACTCTCGTTCACTGTTGGTGGGAGCACAAAGCGGCGCAGCCACTCTGGAAAACAGTATGGAGGTTCCGCAAAAAGTTAAAACAGAGCTACCATATGATTCAGCCATTGAACTACTGGGTGTTTACCCAAAGTATATGAAAACACTATGTCAAAAGGCTCAGCGGGGCATAGGACTCTTGAGCTCAGAGTCATGAGCTAAAGCCCCACATTGGGGCTTACTTAAAAAACAAAGCTGCACACACACACACACACACACACACACACACACACACACACAAACAGTGGAGTATTATTCAGTCATAATATGGTGTGCCTGGGTGGCTCGGTGGTGAAGCATCTGCCTTTGGCTTAGGTCATGATCCCAGGGTTCTGAGATCGAGTCCTGCATGGGCCTCCTTGCCCAGTGGGGAACCTGTCTCTCCCTCTGCCTGCTGCTCCCCCTGCTTGTGTTCTCTCTCTGACAAATAAATTTTAAAAATCTTTATTTTAAAGATTTTATTTATTTGTCAGAGAGAGAGAGCAGGAGCGAGCACAGGCAGACAGAGAGGCAGGCAGAGGCAGAGGGAGAAGCAGGCTCCCCGCCGAGCAAGGAGCCCGATGGGGGACTCGATCCCAGGACGCTGGGATCATGACCTGAGCCGAAGGCAGCCGCCCAACCAACTGAGCCACCCAGGCGTCCCTAAATTTTAAAAATCTTTAAAAAAAATAATGAGTGGCACCTGGGTGGCTCAGTCGGCTAAGCGGCTGCCTTCAGCTCAGGTCATGATCCCAGCATCCTGGAATCAAGCCCCACGTTGGGCTCCCTGCTTAGTGAGGAGTCTGCTTCTCCCTCTGCCTCTCCCCCCTGGCTTGTGTTCTCTCTCTTGCTCACTCTCTCTCTCTAATAAATAAATAAATAAAATAATGAAACCCCCCAAAAGAGAGTATAATGCTAAGCAAAATAAATCTAAGAAAGACAAATCCCCGGGCCCCTGGGTGGCCAGGTGAATTAAAGCCTCTGCCTTCGGCTCAGGTCATGATCTCAGGGTCCTGGGATCAAGCCCCACATCGGGCTCTCTGCTCAGCAGGGAACCTGCTTTCCCCACTCTCTCTGCCTGCTTGTGATCTCTGTCAAATAAATAAAATATTTTTTTAAAAAAGAAAAACAAATCCCATCTGATTTCACTCATATGTGGAATTTAAGAAACAAAACAATTGAACAAAGAGGGGGAAAAAAGCAGAGAGAGAGAAACCAAGAAACAGACTCTTAACTCTAGAGAACACACTGTTGGTTATGGGGCCCGGGGCGGGGGTGGGGAAGGGAGCTGGGGGTGGAGAGGGGTTGGGTAAAATAGGGGATGGGGATTAGGGGGCACACTAGTCCTGATGAACACCAGGTAACGTATTATGAAAAGTGTTGAATCACTATATTGTATGCCTGAAACTCATATAACACTGGAATCCAAACAATTTTTTTAAAGATTTTATTTTTTTATTTGACAGAGAGAGACACAGCAAGAGAGGGAATACAAGCAGGGGGAGTGGGAGAGGGAGAAGCAGGCTTCCCGCTGAGCAGGGAGCCTATATGGGGCTCGATGCTAGGACTCAGGGATCATGACCTGAGCCAAAGGCAGAGGCTTAACCCACTGAGCCACTCAGGTACCCCTGAAATTCAAAAAAATTTTTTAAAGATTATTTATTTATTTGACAGACAGAGATCCCAAGTAGGCAGAGAGGCAGGCAGAGAGAGAGGAAAGGAAGCAGGCTCCCTGCGGAGCAGAGAGCCCGATGTGCGGCTTGATCCCAGGACCCTGAGATCATGACCTGAGCCGAAGGCAGAGGCTTTAACCCACTGAGCCACCCAGGTGCCCCTGGAATTCAAAATTTAAAAAAAATCTCTATAAAAATAAAAAGTGGGTGCCTGGGTGGCTCAGGCATGAGCCTGGGGTCATGAGATCGAGCCCCGAATTGGGCTCCGCCTTGGCGGGGAGTCCCCTTCTCCCTCTGCCATTTCCTCTGCTCTCTCTCTCTCTAACAAATGAATAAAATCTTTAAAAAAAATAATAATAAAATACAAATAAGCATAACTTTT